>ML284133.1:0-25450 GCA_005239495.1 Nicotiana undulata
AAATTTCCAAATTTCCAAACTTTACTTTAAAATAACCGTATGTGCAGAATATGAGAAACAATAGATTAAAACAATAAAGTTTCCAAATCTTTGTAATAAAAATCAGTAAAACATAAATATCCTCCCTTATCACTGTCTTGTTGCGGCGTGCAACCCGATCCACCTATCCATCCTTATCACTATCATTTATTTCCCCTGTCCACCCTTATCACTATCATTTATTTTCCCTGTCCACCCTTATCACTATCATATTGTCCACCCTTATCACTATCATATTGTCCACCCTTATCGTCAGGGGAGAAGGTACATAGGGTCAAGGGTGGTCAACTGACTACCCTTCGCCGAAAACTTATACTACGTTTAAGGTAAAATATTGTTTGTTATTGATTAAAAATAGATTTTGAACACACTTGCATAGCCCACTGGCAAAGGGTTTGAACACCCTTATTGAATTTCCTGGCTTCGCCACTGCTTATCACTATCAAGTGTCCACCCTTACCACTATCAATTTATTTATGTATCAAAATTTTCACAATTCAGGCCAAGCCTTTCACGACACTTTTATCTCGATAATTGTAAACAGAAAACTGTACTTCTCATAAACTCATTAATATAATCACAAAAAATGGAACCAACAGGAATACATATATATCTCGTAAAACAATGTCAACCCACTCAATCCTTATGTACCACGATAAAACCAAGGAGAACACTAATACTTTTCCAAAAATAATTACAACCGTACTTTACAATAAATTAGCAAGCCAAGTAATCATAGAAATAACAATGGACATGAAACAATTAAAACATGAATCAATTAAATTGGAAACAGTGAAGGGATCATGTTAAGTTGACAATTTGGTGGTGCATAGATACTCGTCACCTCACCTATACAGCACTCATATGCAATTTCACATAACAATTTAGTTGGGGATTCCTATTCCCTCCAGTCAAGGTTAAACCAAGCACTTACCTCAATTTCGCAGGCCACTCACTGCTCAATTATAGTTTTTCCTCTTGAATTCACCTCCAATACACTAGAATCTAACCATAATTAACTTAATATCATTAACTAATGCTAAAGGAACTAACTTTACTGAAAATTATAATTTTTCCTAAGTTTTCTAAAGCAAAGTTAATACCCGACCCCGTGCCTGCTATGCCCAAACTCGAGGTTCGGACCAAATTACATTTACCCATTAACCCACGAGCCCGAATATACCATCACTTTCGAAATCCTACCTCAATTCAAGGTAAAGATTCGATTTTTATAAAATTCCCTAATTCTACCCAAACTCTCAATTTTTACCATGAAAATTCTTAGTTTTTGATTTAAAAGTGATGAAATACATTGGGTAATTGAAAGAGTAAAGTTTAGAATTGATCACCAAAAACTTGGGGATGAACTTTGGTGAAGAAATTCGTCCATAGGGCTTTGGGGTTCAAAAAATATGAAGAGAAAGGGTTGTGTCCGTGTTTTAAAATGTTTAAATATAGCCGGGCCTGCCCGCGTTCGGATAGGGTCAGGCCTGTTGGCCACCGCGATCGCGCTAGGGGGGATGCGTTCGCATAGGGTATTTGGGGTCCCCTCCCCCCAGGCCCAATTAACCCAGTGCGTTCGCATAGCACAATTAGCTTCCCCGTCCCCCAGGTCCAAATTACACTATGCGTTCGTGAGGGAGGTGGTGCAAACGCGGAGAAAAAATGTGTTGTGCACCAACAACAGCAAAACAACAATTTTTCATAAAAGTAAAACATCCTGTGGCCTATCCGAAAGTCACCCGAGCCCTCGGGGCTCAAAATCAAACATGAATGCAAGTCTAAAAACATCATACAGACTTGCTCGTGCGATCAAATCATGAAAATAACATGTGAATCTATGATTTAAACCTCAAAACTCATCAATTTTCTCAAGAACACTTAAAGTTCATTATTTCTCAACCGGACATCCAAATCACGTCAAATAAACTCCATTTTTCACCAAATTTACAGTTAGCATTTAAATACTATAACAAATCTGTACCGGGCTCCGGAACCAAAATACGAGCCCGATACCAATAGTTTCAAACATTAATTATTTTCTTTATCTCATTAATATTTCAGCAAAACAATTTCTTTCAAAAATTGATTTCTAAGGCTTGGGACCTCGGAATTCATTTCCGGGCATACGTCCAAGTCCCATATTTTACTGCGGACCTCGCGGGATCATTGGAACACAAATCCGGGTCCGTTTGCTCAAAATGTTGACCCAAATCAACTATAATCAAATTTTAACTCTAGAAATTACTATTTCTCATATTTTCACATAAAAGCTTTTCGGTTTCATGCCCGGACTGCGCACGCAAATCGAGGTATTTAAAATTAATCTTTTTATGGCTAATAAGACTAGAACAGAGTCAAAATTCATAAAATGACCCCTTGGGTCATCACAATCTCCACCTCTAAAACCAACGTTCGTCCTCGAACGGACATAGAAAATTACCTGAATTGGCGAACAAGTATGGGTATCTACTCTACATGTCCGACTCGGACTCCCAAGTAGCTGCCTCAACAGGCTGGCCTCTCCACTGCACTCGAACTGAAGGATAACTCTTAGACCTCAACCGATGAACCTGCCGGTCTAAAATGGCTACCGACTCCTCCTCATAAGTCAAGTCCTTGTCCAATTGGACAGAGGTGAAATATAACACGTGGGACGAGTCACCATGATACTTCCGGAGCATAGACACGTGGAATACCGGATGGACTGAGGATAACCCTAGAGGCAGCGCAAGTCTATAAGCTACCTCCCTCACTATATCAATAATCTCAAACGGCTCGATATACCAAGGGCCCAACTTACCCTTCTTTCCAAACCTCATAACACCGTTCATGGGTGACACACGAAGAAATACTCTCTCTCCAACCATGAATTCCACATCTCGAACCTTACGATCAGCATAACTCTTTTGCCTAGACTGAGCTGCACGAAGTCTCTCCTGAATAATCTTGACCTTATCTAAGGCCTCCTGAACTAAGTCTGTACCCAGTAACCGAGCCTCTTCTGGCTCAAACCATCCAACTGGCGATCTGCATTGTCTACTATATAATGCCTCATAAGGAGCCATCCGAATGCTCGACTGATAGCTATTATTATAAGCAAACTTCGCTAACGGTAAAAACTGATCCCACGAACCTCCAAAGTCAATAACACAAGCGCGAAACATATCCTCCAAAATCTGAATGATACGCTCGGACTGCCCGTCAGTTTGAGGGTGAAATGTTGTGCTCAACTCCACTCGGGTACCCAACTCACACTGAACTACCCTCCAAAAGTGCGGAGTAAACTGTGTACCCCGATTAGAAATGATAGACACGGGCACACCATGAAGGCGAACAATCTCCCGATTATATAACTCAGCCAATCGCTCCGAAGTATAAGTACTCGCCACATGAATGAAATGTGCTGATTTAGTCAGCATATCCACAATAACCCGAACTGCGTCAAATTTCTTCTGAGTTCGTGGGAGTCCAACGACGAAGTCCATAGTGATATGCTCCCACTTCCACTGAGGAATCTCTATCTGCTGTAGAAAACCACCGGGTCTCTGATGCTCATATTTTACTTGCTGACAATTTAAACAAAGAGCCACATACGCAACAATATCCTTTTTCATCCTTCTCCACGAATAATGCTGCCTCAAGTCTTGGTACATTTTGGCTGTCCTGGGTGAATCGAACACTTAGAACTGTGAGCCTTCTCAAGGATCAACTCACAAAGTCCATCAACATTAGGCACACATATACGATCCTGCATCCTCAAAACACCGTCATCTCCAACTGTAACCTGCTTGGCACCACCGCGCCGAACTGTGTCCCTAAGAACCATCAAATGCGGGTCATCATCCTGCCGCTCCCGGATACGCTCAATTAGAGAAGACCGAGCGACTGTACAAGCTAGAACATTGCTGGGCAAAATATCCAACCTCACGAATTGATTAGCCAACGTTTGAATGTCTAAAGCTAACGGTCTCTCATCGACTGGAATATATGCAAGGCTGCCCATACTCACCGCCTTTCTACTCAATGCATCGGCCATCACGTTGGCCTTCCCTGAGTGATATAATATGGTGACATCATAATGCTTCAGTAATTCTAACCATCTCCACTGCCTCAAAGTTAGAAGTACTGGAGACTGCGATGGTCGGTGAAAACCTCACACGGCACGCCATAGAGGTAGTGCCTCCAAATCTTCAATGCATGAACAAGGGCTGCCAACTCCAACTCATGAACATGATAATTCTTCTCATGGAATTTCAGCTGCCGAGATGCATATGCAATCACTCTACCATCTTGCATCAATACTGCTCCAAGTCCAACTCGGGAAGCATCACAATACACCGTGAAAGAACCCGAACCTGGTGGTAACACCAACACTAGTGCTGAAGTCAAGGCTGTCTTGAGCTTCTGAAAGCTCGCCTCGCACTCGTTTGACCATTTAAATAGGGCACCTTTCTGAGTCAACTTAGTCATTGGGGCTGCTATGGATGAGAACCCCTCCACAAAACGAGGGTAGTAACCCACCAAACCCAAGAAACTCCTAATCTCCGTAGCTGTAGTGGGTCTAGGCCAGTTCTTGACTGTCTCTGTCTTCTTAGGATCAACCTGAATACCCTCAGCTGATACGGTATGACCCATGAAGGCTACTGAATCTAACCAGAACTCACATTTTGAAAACTTGGGATACAACTAATTATCTCTCAAAGTCTGGAGGGCTATACGAAGGTGATGCTCATTCTCTTCCCGACCGCGGGAGTATATCAGAATATCATCAATGAACACGATCACGAAAGAGTTCAGATGGGGCTTGAAAACCCGATCCATCAAGTCCATAAAGGCTGCTGGAGCATTAGTCAACCCAAAGGACATCACCAGAAATTCATAATGCCCATACCTCGTCCGAAAGGCTGTCTTAGGAACATCGGACGCCCTAATCTTCAACTGATGATATCCCAACCTCAAGTCGATTTTCGAAAATACTCAGCACCCTGAAGCTGATCAAATAAATCATCAATTCTTGATAACGGATACTTATTCTTGATAGTAACTTTATTCAGTTGCCAGTAATCTATACACATCCTCATCGACCCACCTTTCTTCTTTACAAACAAAATCGATGCATCCCAAGGCGAGACACCGGGTCTGATGAAACCCTTATCTTGCAAGTCTTGCAACTGTTCCTTCAACTCTTTCAATTCTGGTGGGTCCATTCGATATGGAGGAATACAAATGGGCCGAGTGTCCGGAGCCACATCAATACAAAAATCAATATCCCTGTCGGGTGGCATCCCCGACAGGTCTGCAGGAAATACCTCGGGAAACTCATGAACGATAGGAACTGAGTCTATGGAAGAAACCTCGGCATCAGAGTCACGAATATGGGCCAAATAAGCCAAACACCCTTTATCCACCATGCGGAGAGCCTTGGCATATGAAATCACTCGGCTGGGAGAATGACCAGGAGTCCCTTTCCATTCTAATAGAGGCAATCCTGACAAAGCTAAGGTAACTTTCTTGGCGTGACAGTCCAAGATGGCATAATAGGGTGACGACCAATCCATGCCTAATATAACATCAAAATCGACCATGTCTAGAATTAAAAGATCCACACTAGTTTCAAGACCTTTAATGACTACTACGCACGAACGATACACACGATCTACCACAATAGCATCCCCCACCGGTGTAGACACATAAACAGGCACACTAAAGGAATCACGAGGAACATTCAAGTACGAGGAAAAATAGGATGAAACATAAGAATAAGTAGACCCCGAGTCAAACAAAACTGAAGCAGCTCTATCACAAACTGAGATGATACCTGTAATAATAGCGTCAGAGGGCTCTGCCTCAGGGCTGGCTAGAAATACATATAGTTGGGGTTGGGCTTAACAACCCTGAACCACATCTCTGGGAGGACCTCCACCTCTAAGGGGCTGGCCTCCACCCCTAACTACCTAACCTCTACCTCTAACATTCTGGCCTCTACCTCTAACTACCTGACCCCTACCCCTTGCTAGCTGGGCAGGTGGTACTGGAGCTGGTGCCGTAACTATGGCACGAGAACCCTGATGCTGAACTGATTACCTGCAATTCAGACAAGTCCTCCAAACATGCCCAAATTCACCACCCTCAAAACATCCCAGCTGATAAGTATGCTGACCTAGATGAACCAGCTGACCATGATGAAAACTCTGCAGAGGAGGTGCTTTGATAGGAGCTGAAGGAGCACTGTAAACAGGCTGAGCAGAAGGAGGCAGATAAGAACCACGACCAACCGAAGTACCATGCGAAGCCTGTAGTGCTGAACGAAATGACCTGGAAAAATGGCCTCTACTAAATAAAGTCCCGCCTCCAGATGAGGCACCACTGAAACCACCAGAATGGCGAGGTCTCTTGTCAGACCCCTGACCTCCCATCCCGAGAACCGACTCAACCCTCCTAGCCACATTAGCTGCGTCCTGAAAAGAAATCTCTGTCCCTGTCTCCTTGGCCATATGCCACCTGATGGGATGAGCAAGGCCCTCAATAAACCGTGTGACCCTCTCTCTCTCTATGGGCAACAAGAGAAAAGCATGTCTAGCCAAATCCACGAAATGAGTCTCATACCGGGTCACGGTCATGCTGCCCTGCTGAAGTCGCTCAAGCTGACGACGCTTATTTTCTCGAGTAATAACAGGAAAGAACTTCTCCATAAAGAGATGAGAGAACTGATCCCAAGTCAAGGCAGGCAACCCAACTGGTCTAGTCAAAAGAAAATCCCTCCACCATTTCTTGGTAGAACCAGTCATTTGAAAAGCAGCAAAATCGACCCCATTGGTCTCCAAAATACCCATATTACACAACACCTCATGAAAACTATCCAGATATTATTGAGGGTCCTCTGAAGTGAACAGGGAAAAGCTTGATAAACCTATCTAGTCTCTACAAAGAATCTGAAGACATGGCTGCCACATTAACGAGCGGCACTGCTGCAACTGGCTAAATTACTCCAACTGGATTGGCTATTAGGGTCTGAACCTGAGGAGTAGTCTGAACCGGAGTGTGGATAGCAGGAGTCTGGACCCCTCCTCTAGCCTGAGATACGGCTGCTGCAACAGGGAATGTGCCAGTCTGGTCCACACTCTCCATAAGGCCCACTAAACAGACTAAAGCGTCCTGAAGTACCGAGGTAGCAATAAACCCCTTTGGGACCTGAGATGGTCCCGCTGGAACAACCTGAGCTGGAACCCCCTCATTAATCTAGATCTGAGGTTCCAAAGCTGGGGCTGCTGCCCTAGCAATGAGCTGAGTCCTGCCCCTGCCTCGGCCTCTGGCACGACCTCAGCCTCTACCTCTAGTGGGAGCTACTGTTGGAGAACCGGAATGCTGGTCAGCAGAAGAGGAAGCACGTGTTCTCGTCATCCGCGAGAGAATAAAAGAATCCAATCAATATTTGAGATAACAAGAATCGCACGATAGAATAGAAATAAAAATGGAGTTGTTTCCTAACTCAATAGCCTCTGAGAGATAAGTACAGACGTCTCCGTACTGATCCTTCAGACTCTACTAAGCTTGTTCGTTAATTGTGAGACCTAAGCAACCTAGGGCTCTGATACCAACTTGTCTCGATCCAAATTCCCAACCTTAGGGATCGTGATGGCGCCTAACACTACACTTGCTAGGCAAGCCAATGTTAGAATTAGATTAGCTATTTTACTTTTATTATGTACTTAAACACAATAAATAAATTTAAAGTAAACTTAATCTAATAATTTCCAATGAATAACTCCAAATATAAAATGATAAACAAATAAATAAATCGAACCACGAACTAATTATATAAATAAATCTAAGACTACCCCAGGGTCTGGTGTCAGAATGCACGAACTACGAAAGAATACTACAAATAAAGGGCTGAAAGAAATAATATAATTGTTTTGAGAAAATATAAAACAGTCTCTACGAGCTATAGAAGACTCTCGGGATCTGCGAACGCCGTCAGATATACCTTGTGTCACCGGATAATGGATAGCTGCTACTAAAAATCTCTACTGCTGGCCGGTACCTGGATCTGCACAAAAGAGTGCAGAGTGTAGCATCAGTACAACCGACCCCATGTATTGAGTAAGTGCCGAGCCTAACCTCGACGAAGTAGTGATGATGCTAAGGCAGGGAAATTATAACTTAACCTGTGACAATATATATATATATAATAAAGCAATAAAATAATTTTACATAAACAAGAAAATATAAACTGAAACAATAAATAAAATAACTTAGTCGCCTTTTATAGGCCTCAGCTGTCACCAAAATCTCACACAAATTTCCAAATTTCCAAACTTTACTTTAAAATAACCGTATGTGCAGAATATGAGAAACAATAAAGTAAAATAGTAAAGTTTCCAAATCTTTGTAATAAAAATTAGTAAAACATAAATATCCTCCCTTATCACTGTCTTGTTGCGGCGTGCAACCCGATCCCACCTGTCCATCCTTATCACTATCATTTATTTTCCCTGTCCACCCTTATCACTATCATTTATTTTCCCTGTCCACCCTTATCACTATCATTTATTTCCCCTGTCCACCCTTATCACTATCATATTGTCCGTCCTTATCACTATCAATTGTTCACCCTTACCACTATCAATTTATTTGCGTATCAAAACTTTAACAATTCAGACCAAGCCTTTCACAACACTTTTATCTCAACTATCGTAAACATAAAACTGTACTTCTCATAAACTCATCAATATTATCACAAAAAAATGGAACCAACAGGAATACATATATATTTCGTAAAACACTAATACTTTTCCAAAAATAATTACAACCGGAATTAACAATAAATTAGCAAGCCAAGTAATCATAGAAACAACAATGGACATGAAACAATTAAAACATGAATCAATTAAATTGGAAACGGGGAAGGGATCATGTTAAGCTGACAATTTGGTGGTGCATATATACTCGTCACCTCACCTATACACCACTCACATGCAATTTCACATAACAATTTAGTTGGGGATTCCTATTTTCTCAAGTCAAGGTTAAACTAAGCACTTACCTCAATTTCGCAGGCCACTCACTGCTCAATTATAGCTTTTCCTCTTGAATTCACCTCCAATACACTCGAATCTAACCATAATTAACATAATATCATTAATTAATGCTAAAGGAACTAACTTTACTGAAAATTATAATTTTTCCTAAGTTTATTAAAAAAAAAGTTAAAACCCGACCTCGGGCCCGCTTGGTCCAGACTCAAGGTTCAGACCAAATTATGTTTACCCATTCATCCACGAGCCCGAATATACAATTAGTTTCGAAATCCTACCTCAATTCGAGGTAAAGATTTGATTTTTATAAAAATCCCTAATTCTACCCAAACCCTCAATTTTTGCCATAAAAATTCTTAGTTTTTGATTCAAAAGTGATGAAAAACATTGGGTAATTGAAAGAGTAAAGTTTAGAATTGATCACCAACAACTTGGGGATGAACTTTGGTGAAGCAATTCGTCCTTAGGGCTGTGGGGTTCGTAAAATATGAAGAGAAAGGGTTGTGTCCGTGTTTTAAAATGTTTAAATATAGCTGGGCAGGCCTTCTATGCGTTCGCATGGGCCTGCCCGCGTTCGCATAGGGTCAGGCCTGTTGGCCATCGCGATTGCGCTAGGGGGGATGCGTTTGCATAGGGTATTTGGGCTCCCCTTCCTCCAGGCCCAATAAAACCAGTGCGTTCGCATGGGAAGCTATGCGTTTGCATAGCACAGTTGGCTTCCCCCTCCCCCAAGTCCAAATTACACTATGCGTTCGGGAGGGAGGTGGCGCGAATGCGGAGAACAATGGTGCTGTGCACCAGCAACAACAAAACAACACTTTTTCATAAGAGTAAAACATCCCGTGGCCTATCCGAAACTAACGCGAGCCCTCGGGGCTCTAAACCAAACATGCAAGCAAGTCTAAAAACATCATACGGACTTGCTCGTGCGATCAAATTATGAAAATAACATGTGAATCTATGATTTAAACCTCAAAACTCATCATTTTTCTCAAGAACACTTAAAGTTCATTATTACTCAACCAGACGTCCAAATCACGTCAAATAAACTATGTTTTCCACCAAATTTACAGTTAGCATTTAAATACTATAACAAATCTGTACCGGGCTCCGGAACCAAAATACGAGCCTGATACCAATAGTTTCAAGCATTAATTTTTTTTTATTTCATTAATATTTCAGCAAAATAATTTCTTTCAAAAATTGATTTCTAAGGCTTGGGACCTCAAAATTCATTTCCGGGCATACGCCCAAGTCCCATATTTTACTGCGGACCTCACGCGATTGTCAGAACACAGATCTGGGTCCGTTTGCTCAAAATGTTGACCCAAGTCAACTATAATCAAATTTGAACTCTAGAATTTACTATTTCTCATATTTTCACATAAAAGCTTTTCGGTTTCATGTTCGAACTGCGCACACATATTGAGGTATTTAAAATTAATCTTTTTATGGCTAATAAGCCTAGAACGGAGTCTAAATTCATAAAATAACACCTTGGGTCATCACAATAGTATATATTCCCTAGATCCAATATCATATTTGATGATTTGAACATATTTTTTTGAACGTCATTTTTGATATAAAAATATATGGCATTTGATATTCTTTTATCATTATTATTAATTGCTTGATTAATTTGATAAGGTCCTTGATTGAATTTTGAGACATGTCATCGTGATGGAGATCATGATAATGAGAGTAAAGTTTCTTATAATTTAATCTAAATTTTGTTCTTGATCGTAGGATTATTAATTTGGACATTAGTAATCCGGTTAGATCAATATTTATATGATCATCTTTATCTGATAAAGATGAGTTGATCTCATTAACTAAATCACATAGATAGATGATGCATATAGAGATATGATCATTGAACCGACTCATTAGATAATTCCTAATGGTTAGAATTACCATAAACTGTCATAGGATATTCTCTTGAAGAATATGATGTCAGAATTTCCTTTGACCTAAGATCGTCACTGTAATTGACAAGTTATTTATTATGCTTTGATATTAGACACCTATGGACCTAGGGTGATAGTTGAAAGGATATTGGGTGTGAATAAATACTTGTAGAATTAGTGATTGATCAAGATGGAATCTGTCAACTCTTGGTAATGAGTTTAAGCTCCATGTTGTCACGAATTATAAACGACCAAGCCAAGACCTTGGCCAGGGCGATTGAATGAAAGAAGAAAAGAGTTTCTTAGGTCATTCAATGGTCGATTATATTTGACGTGAACACATAGTTGGTCGTCTATTAGGATTTGACAGTTTGTCACGACCCCAAAAATACCGGTCGTGATGGCGCCTATCGTGAAATCAGGCAAGCCACACATTTCATTTTTAAAATTTATTTTCAGGAAAATCACCACATTTACAACAAGAGTCTCGCTTTTATAAGGCATCTAAGATTTGAACATCATTAATAACATGAATAAATGAAACCCGATCCCAGATCCAGTGTCATTGAGTCATGAGCTACTACAACTTAAGAATCTCAAAATACAAACTAGACAACATGGTCAAAAATAATAAAAGTGCCACAGAAAGATAGAGAAGGAGAAGGCAAGGCTGCGATCACCGTCTGCTACCTCGACGACTCCGAAAGAAATTCTGACAGCCGCTCAGCAACCACTACCGGGTCCCGATGTACCTGGATCTGCACACGAGGTTCATAGGGTAACGTGAGTACACCAACTCAGAAGTAACGAGCCCAAACTATGGGCTGAGAGGTAGTGACAGATTAAACCTCAAAATTTGCAATAGACAGCGTACAAAAATTAGACATGCTAACAGTTTATCAGAAAATGAACAAAATATGCCAAGTATGCCAGAATACTCTACCTGCTATCATATAAATATATGAAACCAGTGCGGAAATGCACATAGTGCTCACAACCCTCACTCAGCAGTCCACTCATTACCGTATATGTCTCTCAGGCCTAGGGAAAGTCCATCACGGAGTGTACATAAACATCGATGAACGTAGTCAAGCGGTACTGAGGAAAAGGCCAATCCAGCCCCACAGAGAAGATCCATCTCCTGAATACAACACTCGGACATGATCCATGTCCAGGGACGATCCATCTCTCACATATCATCAACTTACTCAAATCCCGCTATAAAGCCAAAATAAATCCGCACCATATGTGCATATAACCAAAAATCACCTCTCCTCGCAACCCCAAAGGGTAGCTCATAGATCACTCCAAAATATGAATAAACTCAATGACAATCGAATGGTACATCCCTCAACAATAGCAATTCGGAGTCAATAATTCCGAGCCGGTGCAGAACACACACCCACACTGAGCTTACCAATAACTCTAGATCAACTTTGGTCACCCACAACAGATAGATAACTCTACGAAGGTTCATAATGACTGAATCATATCATTTACTAACATATGACTAACTTTGCTCGCATCCTCACAGTCCGCAACAAAAAAATAATCTGTTTATGAGAACTCTCAGTCTCGAAGTCCATGAAGTGCACAAATTACCATATCTGATCCCAACTCCACCGCTCGAATATATAACACACCCCTAATTCTCAATCATTCCACGAGGGATACCCCTATAAATCTTCCGTATCACTAAGCAACCTTGAATATCAGCAGTCGATCCAATAAGAGAGCACCGCAATACCAATGAAGCACCCTTAACTCCACACATTGCCCTTTTCTGAAATGTATACCTTCATCAAGCCACCCAATATATATCATTTAATTAGTCATCTGAAACTATCAATGCTGCCCAAGAATTTTGACCGTCCTTCCCGAACTGAACAGTGACCACACACGTGCAAATCTCAACTCTACACAATGTACCGCATACACCATGTCATCATATGATAAATATGAGAACTTTATAGCCCATTCCAAGCCACGAGCAACTACGTACCCAACTAGCCAAGAGATTACATTTGGTCACATCTAGAAACCAAATCACTATACATCACATGCTTCTCACGCCAACAGAAAATATACATCTCTAACCGTAATAGAAACCATCCAGAACTATCCGATTCCCATTTGTACAACACCAACCATCAGGACTAAATCCTCCTAACTCAATCAAGCTACGCATGTCACCAAAAGCCAAGAGCAATGCTAAGAAGCACCTGTAAAAACTCATTGTCTCATAAACACCCAAAGAACTAATCGTATGCCTTACCATGCCGATCCGACCTGCTACAAAGCTGTCTTATGTATCCAAGTTTCTTCTGACTTACCTTCGATTTGTTATATCTCCTTGCCATAATACCACAATTCTCAACCTAGACTCACCACACGAGACCCAAGAATAAGACCGTACCGTCTAAGGCTCATAAGCCGCTGAATACTCTCTCAAATATCCACAAAAGTGCCACATTCAAAATACTTACCCTGAAAAGACTTCCTGCGAATCTAAAGCCATTACCTTCACTTTCCTGATATTGATAGATAGAATCCATGACAATGTAGAGATGCCACAAGCCTTGACACCCTCCACGTATCCTCAGTTATAGCTAATACACACTTTGAAGATCTTCAATTGCTGCATATAACCTTGAATCCGTCAAAACCATTCTCGAGAGTCATCCACTATACGCAATTCTCAATTTCACTAACCAAGCAGACAGAACGACCTGTCCCCATTTGCATACCAACATACTAGGAAGTAATCCACACATTTGAAGCAACACGCAAATTCATACACTGCACACACTACACCTTTTACAATTACAACTCAATCATTCAATAAAATCTATTGACCCATAGAGTACATTACAATCTGTATCGAAGTATTTTCATTACTCGAGTCATTCCCAAACTCCATCTCTGCAGGTCATATCTGGTTTACCAATATACCTCGAATCGAAACCAATACAACACCTAATCGTGCAATCAACTCATCATTAACAGACTCCCCCACTTGGCTCAAATCCAAAGGTCAAGACAAACAATAACTCACAATGCCCATACGCTATCACTGCCACCATACCGTAGTGAGATTCGACTAAATCCTTCATAAGATCGTATACACAAATCATCTGATATATCGAATCATCTGCAAATATCGCATACACCATTGTAATAGGCAATGCCAACTTCCATAAGCGACCTAACGCAAATTGCAATATATATCTATTACTAATAAAAAAGGACTTGCTACGAAATCACCTAAGGATCACAAAACCTCAGGACACACCACAGGAGATAGCCCCGCCTACTTAGCCACAAACTGACATCATATATATACCCTCCCAATCATAGTTATCATGAAATCACTTCCTTCTTCATCTAAACACAACCAACGCCTACCCTCGAGGCATCACAATACGCAGTATAAAAACCTAAAGTTGATGGCAGAACTAACACTCGGAGCTAAGGTCGAAGAAATCTTGAGCTTCTGGAAGCTCTATCCACACTCGTCTGACACATGGATACTCTCGCTGGACAACACATATCCCAAGAATGTTACTGAACTAAGCCAAATTCACGCTTAGAGAACTTGCATAAAGATTCTCCTCCCTTAATCTCTGCAGTACGACTCTCAAATGCTGAGCATGATCCTCCTGGCCACGAGAATATATCAACGAACACCATAAAAAGGGAATCCAAGTATGGATGAAACACGCTATTCATCAAATGCATGAACGCTGCTGGGGCATTGGCCAGCCCAAAAGACATCACCATGAACTCATAACACAACAGAAAGATCCGCTTCACTCCACAGATAAACAACATGAGAGGTCTTCCAATACACTCACCACTCGAGGCCATATGCCAACTCCGGACAAAAGTCAAACACTCAATAGTTCTTTCTACATATCTAGCCAATCCCTTTTTATCATAATCAAGCAATATGAACACATCTCACCATCAAATCACACTTTCCACATAGTAATCCAGTCACAAAGTCCCACCAATAAGGACACAAATGGACATATAAGTCCCAAATGCACGTGCTCACACAATCGAAATTCTCAAGCCACAGACAAAAATCGGCCTCGATCCCTTTAGACTGGCCCATTGTCAACATGCTAAAATCACATCTCGCACTTCACCCGTGTAAGTCACAAGCCGTCGATGCACATCTGATACTGAATGCTCACGTGCGCATCCGAATACATGGAAGGAATTCAAAGAACTACTCTTTAGGTCGAATTGATGGATTCACACGACAAGAATTCAAGAAGGTGAGATTTTTCCTAAGGATTCTGCACCCTCTCGAGGATAAGTACAGAAGTCTCTGTACCGATCCGTAAGACTCTACTAAAACTGCTCATGACTGGTGAGACCTATTTAACCTAGAGCTCTGATACCAACTTGTCACTACCCCAAAAAATCCTGGTCGTGATGACGCCTATTGTGAAATCAGGCAAGCCACACATTTCATTTATTAAAAGTTCTTTTCAGGAAAATCACCACATTTACAACAATAGTCTCGCTTTTATAAAGCATCTAAGATTTGAACATCATTAATAACATGAATAAAAGAAACCCTATCCCAGATCTAGTGTCACCGAGTCATGAGCAACTACAACATAGAATGTCAAAATACAAACTAGACAACATGGTCTGAAATAATAAAAGTGCGACATGAAGATAGAGAAGGAGAAGGCGAGGCTGCGATTGTCGACTGCTACCTCGACGGCTCCGAATGAAACTCTAATAGCCGCTCAACAACCACTATCAGGTCCTGATATACCTGGATCTGCACACGAGGTGCAGGGGTAACGTGAGTAACGAACCCACACTATGGGTTGAGAGGTAGTGACGAACTAAACCTCAAAATTTGCAATAGGCAGCGTACATAAATTAGACATGCTAACAGTTTATCAGAAAATGAACAAAATATGCCAAGTATGCCAGAATACTCTACCTGCTATCATATAAATATATGAAACTAGTGTGGAAATGCACATAGTGCTCACAACCCTCACTCAGCAGTCCACTCAGTACCGTATATGGCTCTCAGGCCCAGGGAAATTCCATCACGGAATGTACATAAACATCGATGACCATAGTCCAGCGGTACTGAGGAAAAGGCCAATCCAGCCCCACGGAGAAGATCCATCTCTTGAATACAACACTCGGACACGATCCATCCTTCACATATCATCAACTTCGGACAGAGTCCATGTCCAGGGAAGATCCATCCCTCAATATCAATGCGCTCAATGGGGTGTAAAGACTTCGGAGGGACCCTATTGGCCCAAGCATTATATCAAGACAACGAAGGCATGATTAAAGTATCGCTGTGGTGTGCAGTCCGATCTCCTAATTGTCTCAACAACAGGCTCTCGGCCTCACTCAGTCATTACTCTCCAGTCTCACTCATATGGCTCACAGATATATAAATCAGCCCAAAACAATGATAAATATGCATATAATTAAAAACTTTCTAAGACTGAGGCATGAAATGGTGTGCTATAACAAGACTGAGTATATGAAATCATATAATCACAAAATGAGACAGTAATATACGATCACTCGGGTCTCAGCATTTTCGGCGTGCATCCTTAGCATTTATACTTAACATAATTTCTAACATGTTCACATTTACCACATAATAGAAGTGCGGATATCAATCTGTAATAGCTACTGGACGGTGCCAGATGAGCTAGGCCACAATTTACCCGGTGTGCATGGCCGCACGCCCGTCACTTGGCATGTGTTTCACCTTAATCATAATCAAATATCATATAGTTCGGGGTTTCGAACCCTCAAAACCAAGTTTGGAAATGTTACTTACCTCAAAACCGGCTAAGATCCTAGCCCTTAATGCCTTTGCCTCTAAACTCGGCCTCCGAGTGCTCCAAATCTACCAAAAATCATATTCATATCATTATTATATGCCAAGGGACGAAGCCCATTCGAATATTATCACAATTACCCAAAAATCCCGAAATTGGCCAAACCCGACCCCATGGACCACGTCTCGAAAACCGCAAAATAGAATCCTCATTCTCTCAAGAGTCTATACATACCAATAACATTAAAATCGGACTTCAAATGACCCCTCAAATCCTCAATTTAATGTCTCTAATTACAAGCCCTAATTACCCAATATTTGTACAAATTTCCAACACTTTTCACCTCTAATCAGTCCATAAATCACACATAAATGAGTTTTAAGTCCAAAAGCCTTACCTCCACGAAGAACTCTCGATTTCCCTCTTCAAAAACCCTTCAAAAGCTTCAAACCCGTGCAACAATGGAGGAAAAATGACCAAAATCCGCTAAGGGTCCTATTTATATGTTCTGCCCAGGGATTTCCGCACCTACGGCCAATTTCTCGGACCTGCGGACCCGGACCTACGGTTCCAGGTGTGCACCTGCGTAAAATCACTTAAAGGGCCATTTTCCTCACTTGCGATCAAAATACTGCACCTGCGACTCCGCAGGTGCAGCCCACTCTCCGCATCTGCGGACCTTCACCAAGCCACCCCTTTTCCGCATATGCAACCATTTGTCCGCTCCTGCGGACTCGCACCTGCGGTCCCCTATCTGTAGGTGCAGTTACACAAGAACCAGCAGCTTCAACTACAATTTTCCGACTTTAAATTCTCCGATGGCTATCCGAAATCATCCCAAGCCCCTCGGGACCCCAACCAAAAATACAAACAAGTCGTAAATGATCACCCGGACTTAGGCGCACCATCGGAAAACCCAAAATAACATCAAAACATCAAATTCACCTCGGATCCAAGCCTATGAACCTAGAAACTTCCAAATTTCGCCAAAGATGTCGAAACCATCCAAAACACGTCCGATTGACCTGAAAATTTGCACACACCTCCAAAGGTACCCTACAAACCTGTTCCAACTGCCAAAATTCCATTCCGACCCCGTTAGCAAATTTTCCATTGCCGACCGAAAATAGCCCAAAACTCAATTTTGCTAATTGAAGCCTAATTCTACTCGGGACCTTAAAATCACATTCCGAACACACTCCTAAGTCCCAAATCATCTAAAGAAGAAATCCCAGCTACAAAATTCACATTCCGAGGCCGTTTACCTATAAGTCAACTCCCAGTTGACTCTTCCAACTAATCAGCTCATTTAAGAGACTAAGTGTCTCCATTCTCACCACGACCACTCCGAACCTGAACCAACACATCATAAATGGGTTAAATAACATATGATAAAGCTGAAACAAAGAAAACAGGGCTAAAATCACGAAACGACCGATCGGGTCGTTACACAGTTAATCCATATCCTAGGGCGATCCAGAGCTATAAGGACAGAAGGAATTACAACATTATTCTTCTACTGGTTCTTGCGAGTAAATTGTATACTTCATGCTATCCGGTAGTTAAGGAGTGTTGTGATACGCCACCCTTGATTACTATATTCATGTGATCAATTTACTACCAGTTTAGTATTGATCCTATGGAGTCGCACACTAACGAGTGTTCTAGTATTTGCTAAAGGATTAATTACTTTATTATTTGATAATTAAATTAAAGAATTTAATTAATCAAATAAATTTAGTTATTAGTCCAAATGAAATATTATTATATTCTTTGCTAGCACGGAGAATATAACTAATACTATGAACAAATTGAAGGTTTCTATTTGGAATAGAAAATTAAAATATATCTCTTGGTTGAAATGTATATATGAAATATATAATTAATATTTACTTATATAAGATATGCATGTAAAATATTAATTGTAACGACCCAGCCGGTCGTTTCGCGTATTAGGACTCTGTTCCCTTAAATGAAACCTTCCATAGCGTCTACTCGTGCTTTATAACTCGCGGGAGCGGGCGGTTCGGGATTTGGGAATGAATTGGATGGTTTAGGAACACTTGGTTCCTTAAGGTTGGCCCATTTGGACAAGTTTGACTTCGGTCAACATTTTGAACAAACGACCTCGGAATCGAGTTCTGACAGCTCCAGTAGCTCCGTATGATGATTTCGGATGTGGGCGTATGTTCGGATTGGGTTTCTGATGACCCGAGAGCGTTTCGGCACCCAAAATGGAAATCAGGATTTCCTTAAGTTTGGAATTTGGCTTGAAACGGGACTTTATGCTATCGAGGTCCGAACGGAATTCCGGGACCAGGAATAGTTGCGTATAGTCATTTATGACTTGTCTGCAAAACTTGGGGTAATTCCGAGTAGTATAGACATGTTCGGCGCAATGTAATGAATTCTAGAATTTCAAAGTTCTTAAGTTTGATTAATTTGGTTTTGGGGTTGAATTTTGGGTTCCGTTGTTGGTTTTCATGTTCCAGAAGTTCGAGCGAGTCTGTATAATGAATACAGACTTTTCGATGCTTTTAAACGGGGTCCCGAGGGGCTCGGGGGTGTTTTAGACCCCCGGGAGCTAAGTTAGAAAAACCAGAAATTTTTCTGTCTGGTTTCCTTCTCTGCGNTAAGCCTACCTCCCTACCCTCTGATATCGCAGGCCACATCTATGCGATCGCATAGTACTTCCTGGGGGCCAGGTTCACTTGTTCTCTGCGATCGCAGGCCTGATGCCGCGATCGCACTGAAGGTTTTCCTGGGCAGCCTTTAAATGCCCAATTACGGGCTTTCTTCCTCATTTTCCAATTTCCAAACTCCATTGAAGCACCTTAAAGCTGGGGGAAAGGCTGTCCAAAGCCACTATCATCTAAGGTGAGTGACGTTTTCTCTAAATTATCAATTGTTCATGGAATTCATTCAACTTTGTTCTTAAAAGTATAAAAATCATGAAATTTGGTAGGAATTTCTAGGGCTTTAATAATTAGTGAGTTATCCCTTTTTAACCATGAATTCCTAAACAAATTAGGTAATTACGATCCTTAGACTACGGGTAATTTAACCCTTCAAGAATTTTCAAAATCCGAAAGCGTGGGCCTGGGGTCGAAATTTCAAAAAAATCGCCAAGAATGTTAAATTTTAGGAATTCTTAATAATTCTCCTTCTTGAACCTTAAATTGATTCAATTATGCTATGTTTGGCTAGTTGTTAACCGTCAAGAGTAATTTTGGAGTTTCGGGCGCATCTTTTTATCCGGTCCTAGGTCCGAGGAGTGCTTCGTCGAGGTGAGTCTCCTTTATAACCTTGTAAGAGAGAAACTGTCCCCATAGGTGTTCTATGTGTTATATGTTTGTATTCAGGGGCTGCGTGCGTACCTTGTGACGAGAGTCCGCACGTAGCAACTATTATGGTTATGTCCGGGTAGTTTTAGGATCACAACATGCCTTGTCTTCTACTTTGAAATGATTTATATGTTATAATTCTTTCTTGGATGTAGCATTGTTTCCTTGAATATTTCATTGATTAAGTATTTTGAAAGATTTGATATGTGAAGTGAACCTAGTAATTGGTATACGTAGGCTGTCGCTTTGCAAGTTACATTCCGCAAGTGGCGTGTATTTCCTTCCACTCTCAGGGGAGCGGGCCGTACACTACGGAGAATATATATATATAGTGCCCTCTTGGTACGTGCCGGTCGATCCCCGGCAGTGCACAGGGACTTACTTGAGAATGCACTCTTGGTACGGGTCGGTCGATCCCCGGCAGTGCATGGACGAAGTTACATTATGATATGATATGAATACACTGATGGACGCACTTTTGGTATGGGACGGTCGATCCCCGGCAGTGCGTAGTTGAGTTATTGGTAAGCATGCACTCTTGGTACGGGCCGGTCGATCCCCAGCAGTGCATAGCTCTTTGGTATGATTACATTATCGGCATGCACTCTTGGTATGGGCCGGTCAATCCCCGGCAGTGCATATCTACTCTTCCCTCTGATTCCAGCCAAATGTTTTACTCTTCGGTGCGCAGGGCTGCTCGGTATTGTTTCCTGACTTATGATTTGACGATTGTTTGAGAAAGATTAAAAGGGAAGTTGCTATTGTTTGAGTAATTATTTGAGAACTCCGTGATATTTCCTTATTATTTGTACCCTGCTACATGTCTACTGCTTTCCTTATATCCTGCTTTACTTTATTACTGCTGGACCTTAGTGAGTATCGAGTCGACCTCTCGTCACTACCTCTTCGAGGTTAGACGGGATACTCACTGGGTACATATTTATATATATGTACTCATGCTGCACTTTCCTTTCTTTCTGCACTTGATTGTGCAGGTCCGGAGGCTGGTCCGTTTGATTATCAGGCCGGTGCTAGATATTGATAGCGTGGTCATACTTCACGGTGAGCTGCTTTCCCGGCGATTTCCTAGCAGCACCCTGGAATTCTTTTGTTATATCCTTTGTCTATTTCATTTAGGCTGAGACCCTGTGTATATTGTAGTAATTGTGTATTCAGTACTTGCCCGTGACACTCGTGACACTAGTTCCTGGCACACACGCGGTATATATTTAGGGTATTGTGTTGTATATCTATGTATATGTTTTATTTCGGCCTTGTATTTACAATGATTTTACCTTCACTCAAGGCTAGTATCAGGTTGGTTGTTTTAAACTGGTAATTATTGACTGGTTTGATCGAACGGAAAGGGTATCACCTAGTGAAGGTTATTTCGGCTCGCCTAACCCCGCTGTTGGGCGCCATCGCGACCTGAATTAGGATTTGGGTCGTGACATTAATGAAAGACTTTTAAATCATATCCAATTTAGAATTGGACCTTTACGTTTAAAGTCCATGAAAGGACTTGCGGGCAATGTAATCCAACTGGGAATTTGTGATGACCCAAGTAGTCATTTTATGAATTTAGATTCCGTTCTAGGCTTACTATCCATAAAAAGATTAATTTTACTATCTCAATTAGCGTGACAGTCCGAGCGTAAAGTCGGAAAGCTTTCATGTGAAAATATAAGAAATAATAATTTTTAGAATTTAAAATTTGATTATAGTTGAAAGAAATCGTTTTGTTGAATTATTAACGAAATAAAGAAAAGAATTAATATTTGAAACCATGGGTATCGGGCCCGTATTTTTGTTTCGGAGCCCGGTACATATTTGTTATAATGTTTAAATTCTATCTGTGAAATTTAGAGAGAATCGGAGTTCATTTGATGTGATTCGGACGTCCGGTTGAGAATTTGTGAACTTTAAGTATTCTTGAGAAAAAGATGATGAGTTTTGAGGTTTAATTCATAGTTTTACATGTTACTTTCATAATTTGATCGCACGAGTAAGTCCGTATGATACTTTTAGACTTGCGTGCATGTTTGGTTTAGAGCCCGAGAGCTCGAGTGAGTTTCGAATAGGTTGGGATTGTGTTGCGCTCGTTTTTTTTCTTATGCTTCAACGTCGTAGCTTCAAGCATAAATGATATCATATTGGACAAATGAGCTCTGATTTATGTTTTGAATGAAGTATTAAATCCGTATCATAATTACGGACCCGTAGCAAAAAGAATCGTTGAATTTGGACATCGTATGAGGATTTTATGATCATTTACTAATGTTGCCAGATTTTTCAGATTAATTACGAAATTGTTACTGGCAGTGTATTTAAAAATCTGAACTATTTGCAAATATTAAAATCTACATATCTTATTCATTATAAGGTCAAATTGAGTGATTCAAAAGCGTAACTTGACAGGAATTTCACAAGGAATCCATTGAAGACATAAAAAGTGAGTTTGGGGATCATTTGGTACGAGAAAGAAGGCAGAATAGCTGGCAGAAAAATATATAAAACTAGGGTTTGTTCAATCGGTTATATTTTGAGTTGGGGAGCTCGGATTTGGGCGATTTTCACCATAGGGATTGGGGTAAGTGTTCTCTACTCGTGTTTTGGTTATATTTCAATTACCCAATATTTTTCATCACTTTTAAATCAAGAACCAAGAATTTTCATGGTAAAAATTGAGGGTTTGGGTAGAATTAGAGAATTTTGTAATATCGAATATTTACCCCGAATTGAGGTCGGATTTCAAAACTAATTTCATATCCTCTGTCTATTTCATTTAGACTGAGACCCTGTGTATATTGTAGTCATTGTGTATTCAGTAGTTGCCCGTGACACTCGTGACACTAGTTCCTGGCACACACACGGTATATATTTAGGGTATTGGGTTGTATATCTATGTATATGTTTTATTTAGGCCTTGTATTTACTATGATTTTACCTTCACTCAAGGCTAGTATCAGGTTGGTTTTTTAAACTGGTAATTATTGACTGGTTTGATCGAACGGAAAGTGTATCATCTAGTGAAGGTTATTTCGGCTGGCCTAACCCCGCTGTTGGGCGCCATCGCGACCTGAATTAGGATTTGGGTCGTGACAACGTGGTATCAGATCTCTAGGTTCACGTAGTCTCACGAGTCATGGGCAAACCCAGTAGATTCTTGCGGATTGGTACGGAGACGTCTGTACTTATCTTCAGGAGGCTATAGGGTGTTAAGAAACTCCTTTTGTTCATATACTATTGTGCAGTCGGGGATGTACTCAAACCTGTTCTTCTATTCTCTCAAAGATGGTGAGAACGCCTGCTTCACATATTCCTGGTCCAGGGGTGGCTGCTACCCCCGCCGCTCGAGGTCGTGGTAGGGGTAGGGGTAGGGCTTCTGTTCGTAGGAGGGGACGAGGGCGTCCTAGAGCTGTACTGGTCGCACCGATTGAGGACCCTAATGTTGAGGAGCAGGATGAGCTACCTCTAGTAGATCCACCACTAGCTGATTTAATGACGGCGCCGGGTTTCCAGGAGGTCATGGGCCGTATGCTGAGGTTCATGGATACTATGTCACAGGCGGGTGTACTTCCATCAGATCCTGCTACTTCTCAGACCGGAGGGGGAGTTCAGACCCCTACTGCTCAGGCTACAGGACCAGCAGCGGCAGTACATCGTACTCCAGATATTCCACCAGTGATCGCGGTTCAGCCTGGGCTGGCAGCACCAGAGCCCAGGCCAGTCGCAGAGATGGACCAGCAGAAGCTGCTGGGTAGATGGACCCAGCTTCGCCCTCCGACCTTCGGGGGTGAGCGGGGAGAAGATGCACAGGATTTCATTGAGAGGTGCAGGGATAGACTGCACAACATGAGGATACTAGAGTCACATGGGGTAGATTTCACGACCTTCCAGCTTGAGGGCAGAGCTCGCCGTTGGTGGCAATCTTATATACTCAGTAGGCTAGCAGGGTCTCCACCGGTTACTTGGGAGTAGTTTATTCAGTTATTTTTGGACAGATACATTCCGCCATCTGAAAGGGAGGAGCTTCGGGGTCAGTTCGAGAGATTAGAGCAGGGGCAGATGTCTGTGTCAGATTGTGAGGCCAGGTTCTCAGAGTTGTCTCGCCATGCTCTCATGATATTGCCCACAGATACTGAGAGGGTTCGATGATTTGTGGCAGGCTTACACCCGGGTATCAGGACTTCCATGGCCAAGGAGGTAGAGATGGGTACCCCATATCAGCTTGTAGTCGAGATAGCTCGACGTATCAAGGGTTACTGTGTGAGGGGAAGGGAGCAGGGTCAGCCAGGTCAGCAGGACAAGAGGGCCAGGTTTGCAGGTTATTTCAGGGGTACTCCAGCCAGGGGCAGTGGTCAGTTTGGAGGTGGTCAGTCTAGCAGGCCTCCTTATGCAACACCTTCCTTACCTCCTAGGGTTGCTCCAGTCAGGCCTCAGTTTAGTGCCATGCCAGAGCGCTCTTATCATCCACCAGCTACCCAGAGTGCACCCAGCAGTTATTCCAGCCATCGGAGATACCCTGGCTCCTATTTTAGTGCCATGCTAGATGATTCTTACCGCCCTCCAGCTATTCAGAGTTCTTCTTCCTCGGGGCAGCAGGCTATGTCACGTAGAGGTTGTTTCGAGTGTGGGGAGCTGGACCATATGATCAGGCAGTGTCCCAGATATCTGGGCAAGGCCGTACAACAGTGTCTCCAGCCCAGAGGTTCAACACCGGCAGTTCGACCACCTAGGGGTGAGGTCAGGTTGGCAGGGGCCGTTCTAGAGGGGGAGGCCAGTTAGGAGGGGGTCATCCAGCTCCAGCTCGTCCTAGGGGAGCTCAGTCATCGGGTTCTTCCGCCAGATTTTATGCTATTCCATCCAGGGCATATGCAGTGGCCTCAGACGCGGTGATTACATGTATTATTCCAGTCTGTGGTAGAGAGGCTTCCGTGCTATTTGATCCAGGGTCTACGTATTCATATGTTTCGGTGTTATTTTCTCATTCTCTGGATGATGCTTGTGAGTCCTTGGGTTCTCCCTTGTATGTGTCCACTCCTGTGGGCGATTCCGTGGAGGTAGACCGGGTTTACCGATCGATTGTGATCACTTTCTGCGGGTTTGAGACCAGAGCCGACATGTTATTGATTGATATGGTTGATTTCGAGGTTATTTTGGGCATGGATTGGTTATCTCCTTATCATGCTTTATTGGATTGCCATGCCAAGTGATACGCTCAATTTACACCATAAAAGAGTGCAAGCGATCGTTGTCAAATATAGTAACCCAAC
>ML284134.1:2670-24767 GCA_005239495.1 Nicotiana undulata
ATAGAGGGATGGATTTCCCTGGCACAGATACTGCTTATGAGATATGCAGGGACGTATTTCCCTGGTACAGATTATGGATGAGTATGATATCCCGGAGATGGATTTCTCCAAAAGGCTGAATTGGCCTGCTCCCTCGGTACTTAGTGACTTCACCACGTCGTACATGTTACAGGATGGATTTCCCTGGGCCAATGGCCAATTATGTGTACCGAGAAGACTACATGTGAGAGCTGCATCATACATACATGGCATTTAGCTGTTATTTACGGATTTTGTCACTGATATACTCGGTTAATTTCTGAAATATTCATTATTCGAATTGTTATTTACGGAGGTTGAGTTCGTCACTACCTCCTCAGACCGTAGGTTGTTTTCGTTACTTACCTGCACACTGTGTGTGCAGATCCAGGTGCACCGAGATTTGACGCGGAGCGGTGATAACAGCTATTCTCCCAGAGCCGACGAGGTAGCAGCTGGCGTTCGCTGTCCCGTCCCTCTATTCCCTGTTCTTCCCTTCTGTATTAGAAATTGGAAACTTAAAACTTCAGTATTATTATTCTCAGTTGTATTGATGCTAGTAGCTCATGACTGCGTGACTCCAGATCCTAGAGTGATTGTTGGAGCTTATTTCTTTTGTTAGACTGTTTTAAATGATTAAAAATGTCAGTATTTCTATGAATTGAGCCAATGATGAGTAAATTTCTCTAGTAAATGAATTGAGTATTGTTGTAACGGTTGGCTAGCCTGGTTCCACTAAAGGCGCCATCACAACCCGGAATTGGGTCGTGACACCTCATCAGTTCCGGCCCCCAAAATTCAAAAAATTCAAAAAAAAATTTCCTTTAATTCCTTCTTTAGGAGTATTTTTTAGGAAAATTCCAAACAAATAAAAGATTTAAAAAAAAAAGTTTTAGAACCCAAAAGTTTTTTTTTACCAAAAAATATTTTCTACCTTTTTATTTTCCACAATTTTCAAAAACAAAAATCTCAAAAAAAAAACATTTTTCCTTCTTCCTTTTTGAACGTCTTTCTTTGATACCCCAATTTAAAAAAAATAAATATCAAAAAATAAATGCTTTCCCTTTTCGTAGTTCCTTCTTAGAGCAGAGATGAGTATTTCCCTCTGAAACTTGCCCCGATCTGTTTTGGATGGTCCAATCACATGGCGTCTTCTCAACAAACACACATTCCTTTGCCTCCTGACCCTGGTGACAAAATATAAGTGGACAAGGCAAATATTTCTTCAGTTCCAATCCATGTTGTCACTAATCCATCTCAACTACCTGTTGAATTCTTGGAGCCTTCTCCTGAGTCGCAACTGGTTATTGGTTTTGATTGTGGGGGTGTTGATCTTTGTCACCATGGGACTCTTTGTATTATGCACCTTGCCCTTTCCTGATGCGATATATTTGGTTGACGCTATTCAAGGTGGAGAGACTGTATTGAAGTCTGTAAGCCTGCACTTGAGTCTAGTTACATCACAAAAGTTATTCATGATTGCATCCGGGATAGTGAGGCATTATATTTTCAGTTTGGCATAAAGTTGAACAATGTTGTGGATACACAAATTGCATATTCTTTGATCAGTGAACAAGAAGGACGTGACCGGATCCCAGATGACTACATATCATTGGTTGGTCTACTAGCTGACCCACTTTATTGTGGAATATCTTATGATGAGAAAGAAGAAGTCATAGTCCTTCTAAGACAGGACCCCAAGCAAGATGCAATGAACTTACTTAAGAGAGTAAGAGTAGCAGAGATTTAGAAGAGGCAAGGAGAGGTTGTCCAATTAAGGAGGATAGCAAGAGGAATGTCATTTCTGAACATCATGCTCAAGTCCTTTAGGAGGAGAGCATGTTGTTCAGTGTTTAAACTAACTGGCGTTTCTGTTTTGCAGGTACATACACTATACTTATGCTTTATCCTTTGATGGCATATCCATTGAGAGGTAAGCTGGGGTAGGCATATGCAATATAAAGAGCATATCATATGTTGTACAACTGAACAAATGGCATTCGACTAGGCAACTATAGCAGTCTTTTTTGGGAGGAGTACTGAACTAAACTAGCAGAATACATGCATTAACTTTACTAGAGATAACGTGCTGGCTAGGTTCTAGTTCAAATTAATTTGACTTGTATTAAGCTAAAGATTGTTAGGATTTTTGTTCTTATGGAGAAATCAAAAAAATGGAATCTTTGCTTATTGGGTCGTTTCATAGACCATCAGTTCCCCTCCACTCAAAATCAGTTCACACACAATAGTACGGGTTTTGAAGTGTAAAGCATGGAAAAGACCAGCCAAGTACCACTTACTGATGGAAATCATAGGCAGCTGACCATCATGGATGTTCTAAAGAAATCAGGTGCAGTTCCAAGCCAAGAACCGAGCGTGAGTCCTTCTGGAACGTGTTCTAAATCTTTTTAGAAGACTCAGGATTCCTACTGTGCAGATCCAGCTTCAGAGTTGCCGCTTTGTCTATATATTCTGCGGGATCTACACAGAAAGCTGGACTACTTCAGTCCACGAAGGCATATATGGGTTAGGCATGAGTGTTCCTCCTGCATTTGTACCTAGTGTTAGAGCTGATACAGAGATATGCCCAGATCATTAGAAAACTCATTATGCGTCTGCTGGAAATCCTGATATACCCAATATTACAATCATTGGACCGTCAGTTTCGAGATTTGTCATAAAGAGACACTTCAATGCTTTGGCAAGATGCTTAACATTCCGGATGTTCAAAGAGACAAGTCAATACTTTCTGATCTTCGGGAGGCATTCCGGCCAATCAGCAAGACAAACTGCTTTTTCCAAGGCATGCAATTGAGTCCATCACTAGGAGACATATGGTTATTTATATGCTGGCGCATATTCATTCGTGGGGACTATCTTTGATTCAGCATGTGCTGTGTCATTTGCCTTGGAATCCGAAGTATTGTTAATCTTAGTATCAGTACTTGCCTCTATCCGAACTATACTAGACAATGATCTTGACGATATTGGAAAAGATATTCGCACGATTTTTTTGAAAGAGCTACTTTCTAATCTGTCGAAGAGGCTGAGAAAATTTTGCAAATTAAGAGGGCAAGGAGAAAGAGTCTACAGGGGCAATCACAGCTGATCATCATATTCAAATCCATGAGGAGGAGAGTATGATGAAAACTTTTTTTTTCTAATCGTTTTTTTTTTGCAGGCTCAGTTCGTGTTTTTTTGTTATACCCTTTGATGACTTCCAAATTTGTGGTATTAGTGCGATGCACTCAGCCCAATAGGAGGAAGTTAAGGGTAGGAAAAAGCATCAGCTCGAGGAGGAACAAGGATCTGCCCAGGAAATATGCAGGGCATTGAGGGAAAGAACTACAGTTTCAGCAGCAATTTGTCAGCAAATATTTGCATTGTTTCAGCTACTTTGGTGCAACAGTTTGAGTAGTGTTTTCACAACCAAAATTCCAGCTTGAGTGAAATATTTACGCCAGAACTTGCACTAGCTATTAGCTCCAGTGAAAATGAATTTGTGTTGCCATTGGTGAAGTATTTGCTCAATAATGCGGAAATGCTGGAGAAGTTAAATTTTGTTGCCAAAATTGAAGAGATTGATATGATTCAGGCTTATTTTGAAAGCTTTCCAAGGATGAAGCGAAGGCATTGGGGCAACTCCCACATTATACAGGCTTTGTAATCTTAAAAAGAGGAATTGCAGGATAGCAGTTTTAATACTTGTTCAACTTTTCATGGAAATATTTTTAGCAATTTAGTTTGTTACGCTCTGTTTCAATTTTTAAACAGAAAAGCAGCCAAGGAATTTTGGTTCCCTCAGATTGATTTAAGAAAAGAAAACAAGATGACTGCATGAGGATTTCAGACCAAATGTCTAAGGTTTGGTCTTTTTTTATAAATTAGTTCTTCTTCAATTTTGTACCATTTGTTTGGATGTTTGTGTGAACTTGTGGAGTAACCTTCTGGACACCTTTAGACCAAGTATCTACAGTTTAGTCATAAAAGGTTTTTTTTTAACAAAGTAGTTCAATTTCTTCCAGTCTCTAACAGT
Organism: Nicotiana undulata; assembly: GCA_005239495.1. NCBI lineage: Eukaryota > Viridiplantae > Streptophyta > Magnoliopsida > Solanales > Solanaceae > Nicotiana > Nicotiana undulata. Next base: position 6,725 of record ML284134.1, read on the forward strand.
CGGTCTAAAGTTCCTAGTAAACTTGTGTGAACACTTATTACATGTTTAACTTGAACCACATTACTCGAATTACCATGTTTTATTTCGTAAGTAGTTTTATGTGATAGCTTGGTTCGAGAACATTTCAATATAGCTTGGATTCTTTGGTTTCTATAATGACAGTTTACATTATCAGACTTTGTCTGATGTGGGCTAATCAAATACAAGAAACCCTAAATTCTAGGAAGTCTGGCAGTTCTGCATTCCGATATAAATTTTTTACCACTGCAATCAAATGTTACACAGAGTTTCTTGAGGGTGGAAATGTTAAGTCCCCTACTGTGCTGGAAAGGCGATCGCTATGTTATCTAATGAGTGACAAGCCACAAGAAGCTATTGCAGATGCAATGCAAGCACAAGTACAATTTTCCAATTAGCCAACTACTTTCTATCTTCAAGCAGTTGCACTCTTCACCTTGGAGATGGACTCAGATGCCTGCGAAACACTCAAAGATGGATCCTCCTTAGATTTCACAAGAATGAGACAGTAAATGTTGAATATACTTCTACACACACGCAAAAAAAGAGTCATTTTACATATCAGCTTTCGTACATGAATCATCAATATCAGCACACAAGTTTTCTTCATAACATCCATTAGAGAACACCCTTCCTAGAAGGCCGAATTTTGTTTACCTATAGTTACAGTTTGTTTTGTTTTGGAGAACTAACTCTCGACTAAGAGTTAGTTGGGTATATAGAAACACTTGGGTTGAAATAATTTTTTTTTTCTTCCTACTTCAAAAAAAAAAATTCTCCTTTGGATAATCCTTCTTTAAAGTCCCTCCTTTGAAAATTTTGGGAGCGAAATTCAAAATCTAAAAATACTTTCTTTCTTCTTAAATAAAAAAAAAGAGAGAGAGAGAGAGAGAAACGAATGGAAATTCAACAAAATTTTTTTATTTTTTTTACTATTGAATTTCTCAAAGTCCCAAACAAAGGAAAACGAATTTGTAGAAGTCTTTCATTAAAAAAAAAATCAATCAAAAATAAAAATCCAAAATATAGGATTCCTTTTATCTTGAAGTATTTTTCCAAAAAAAAAAATATCAAATCAAAATCCAAAAAAATAGTTCCTTGCTTTTTAGAAGTTCTTCTTTCAAAGTATTTCAATCAAAACGTCAAAACAAAAGAACCAAAAATATTTCCTTTCTCCTTTTAAAGCCTTTTCCTTCAAAAATTCAAAAAAAATGTGTCTGAGTTTTATAAAAGTAAATAAAAAAAGAGTTAGCTTTATTTACTCCATTCGCAATCTTTCCGAACTATGCAAGATCTGATTCATGCGGCGTCATGATACGTAGGCAATCCACGCAGGATTAGATCATAGCCAAAAGAAAAAAAATTAAAAAAAAATAAGAAGAGAGAAGTGAGAGAAAAAAAAAGTGAAAATAGAGCAAAAAAAAAGTGATAAAATAACTGAGAAAAACAAAGAGCGAAAATAACAAAAAGAGAAAGGAAAAGAAATTGAGATTTGGATAATTCAAAAAAAAAGGGAGAGATAAAATTTGAAAGGGACATTTAAAGGCCGGGATGAAACATGCAACCGTTCAAACACATGTTAGAAGCGTTTAACTGTTAGGTGCATTTCATCCCAATATGCGATTTCCTATATGCTAAATGTCTCAAAACTAACAAGGTTGTTTGGTGTGAAAATTAGCCAGGTTTTGGTGGTTGGTTTTGTTGGTAGTCCGGTTTCCCATCCTTCACAAGTCCAAAAGTAGAGATGGCCTCCGTCGGTAATCTGCCAATCATCTGTCCTGAGGATAGCCCGTCATCGGCTATTCCGCAGCTGGAATCAGCAACTACTGAAGAAAATCGAATGTTGGGACGCCTGGTCTAACGGCAGGGAATCGCCAAGTGTAATCCCTGGTTTTCCTGAGTTGATTCCCGTTTCAGATGGGCTTTCCAACACCCTTGTGCCCAACCCACTCATCCCATGTGGGCACCCCTAATGTCGTCTAATGGCCCCGGAATGCCTTCTGTTGATCACCCCCAGGTGCCGAATTCATGAGCACCGCCAACAATGTTCACTGTACCACCAATCTCCACTACGACACATCCAATAGTGCCCAGGGCGAACTCTTACCCGCAACACCTGCAATATGAGTCTCCTATGGGTCAACAAAGAACAATGAGAAACCTCGAGCAAGAAGAAATGGTTCGGAATATGAGAAGCTTAGAGCAAAGCTTAAAGAACATACAAAGTTTGAGTGGTCAAAAGAGTCTCTCCTACTCTGATTTATGCATGTTTCCACATGTTCCGGTTGGTTTTAAGATGCCAAAGTTTGGAAAATATGATGGGCACGGAGACCCGATAGCTCACATAAAACGATATTCTAACCAGCTAAGGGATGCTGGTGGAAAAGATGAGTTACTAATGGCCTATTTCGGAGAAAGCCTCACCGGAATCGCTGCTGAATGGTATGTGAGTCAGAAAATTACTCATTGGCATGTGTGGGACGATATGGCCCGAGACTTTGTCCGCCATTTCCAATATAATGTGGACATTGCTCCCGACAGGAATTCTTTGTCCAATTTGAAAAAGAAAATCATGGAAAGCTTTCGTGAATGTGTTGTAAAATGGCGTGAGCAAGCTGCTAGGGTAAAGCCTCCAATGGACGAAGCAGAAATGGTTACGGTCTTCCTACAGGACCAAGAGGCAAACTACTTCCAGAACATGATGTCTGCTATGGGTGGACCATTTGCTGAAGCTATCAAAATTGGAGAGATGGTATAAAGTGGTTTAGAAACGGGCCGAATTTGGAGTCAAACTACGTTTAAGGCTACATCAGAAGCAGTTCCGAATGGGTCAGGGGGTTTGTTGAACAGAAACGAGATAGAAGAGGGAGCCATGATGACTTCTAGCTCGAAGGGGGCCCACAGGGAATTCAACCAATCATGTATGCTTCCTAAAGTCCCCCAACACTATTATCCCTATCAAGATGATGCAACATATGTCGTGGCACCGCCTCCCTATGCGGTGATGAACGTGAAATCTTACACGGGGCCACAAAATTATACCCAAAACCGAGCTCCACTTCCCAGAAATGCCCATCCTTACCATGATCCGTATAATCCCCAATCAAATGTTTCCCAATACAATCCGCGCCCAAGAGAGCCTTTCCAAAAGAATCAATTCACCTCTATTGGTGAATCATACTATAGCTTGTTCCAAAAGTTGTTTAGGACAAGTATGCTACAACCAGTGGCCCCAAACCAGCCGAACCCCGAGTCCCCCCCGCACCGGGCTGATGCTAGATGTGAATACCACTTTGGAGCAGTGGGGCATAACACTGAAAATTGTTGGACTTTAAAAAGAGCATTGGAATATCTCACCGAGGTCCAGGCATCAGTGCTTGGGGATGAAGAAGACCCAAATACGACGAATAACCCCATGTATGCTTACACTAGGCCAGTAGTAGGAATGATTTGTAAAGATGAGGAATTTGATCCGGCACTGAAGACCATTGCAGCCATTGCCGAGAAAGAAGAAAAACCAGAAAACGGTTGCCGAGCCTGAAAGTTTCCCCATCAGATGGGAGTCTCGGTAGCCAGTCTTGCTATCCTTTCTGCGTCCGGATTATCTCAAGGTCTGATCCAAATGTTTTACTTTATTGTCTTACTTTCCAATGTAAACCCTTCTATCTTTAAATTTCCAAAAATAAAAAAACCAATCAAAAATCAAAAATCAAAAATCAAATGGATTTAATATCTCATTTTCCAAGAATGTCACTTTTCTTAATCTTGTCTTTTTTCTTATGCTACTTTCAGTTCTGTTTAAATGCAGATTTCAATAACATGACATGCCTGCGGACTTCATGCCCAAATCTTAAAATGCTGTTAGACTCCGAAATAATGAATCAAGAGTCAAAATGCAAATGAAGTTAGATCAACGAAATAAAACAATCAGGATAAACAAAGGAAAATTGGTTCAGATTAGAAAGGTCCATGCATTACTACAAGAGTACTTCCAAAAGAGTGCATTTGTGCTTGGGGTACATCGAAGAAATTGTCCCCGAAATAACTTTGAACGCAGGTGTAGTCAAAAGATCTTAAAACATCGTCAGGGTTCGAAATAATAAATCAAGGATCAGAAATGCAAATGAAGTTTGGTCAAGGAAATAAACCAATGAATCGGAATAGCTAAAGGAAAGTTGGTTCAGATTGGAAAGGTCCATGCATTGCAACAAGAGTACTGCCAAAAGAGTGCGTTATACTTGGGGCTCGAAGAAAATGTCCCAAAAACAACTGTCAACACAGGTGCAATCAAAAGGTACTATGTTTGATCCTCCATCTAGTATTAAATATTCTCGGATTGAGATTATGAGGGCTTTATTTCTCGCTACCCAACACTATTACAACTTTTTCCAACCCTTTGAGCCGGTTACCTTCCTTTGATTACCCTATTTGGAACGTGAAAGTGTTGTTGAAAAAAAAGAAAGAACAACAAAAGAAGAAGAAAATGAAATGAAAAGAAAAAGAGAACAAGGAAAGCAAAAGAAAGAGAAAACAAAACAAATAAAGAGGAAAAACAAAACAAAAATCAAAACAAAAACCAAATAAAAACAAAATGTTTCCCTGAACTACGTCTGACTTGATTCGGGAAGAATACGTTGGCAGCCTCTCGCTGGGGTTCAGTCACATCAAAATAAAAATCCAAATTTCCCCAAAAGTGAAACTAGGGGCAGAAGTTATGATATGTTCAACGATGTGTCGCCTGAAAGGTTCCAAAGTTGTATTTTAATCTAAATTCTTACCCAAAATCCTGTTCAAGTCCTTCCGATCAATCGGCAAAGATGTCCAAAATTGGAGGATACAATTGTTTGGATCTAATCAAGCCAATGAGAGAAAATAAAATGAGAGAGTCTTATCGGTGAAAACCCACACAGGCACTGTGAGGCGATGGTAAGAAGAGAAATTGAAATGAGAGAGTCTTATCGGTGAAAACCCACACGGGCACCGTGAGGCGACGGTAAGAAGAGAAATGAAAATGACAGAGTTTCATTGGTGAAAACCCAAACACGGGCAACGTGAGGCAACGGTAAGAAGTGAAATGAGAGAGGTTAGTTGGTTAAAACCCGCAAAGGGCACCACTGATCGAAAAGAGGATAATTGGTCACTTACATGAACACATTCCGGGGCAAGGCTCCCCAATCTCGAGATAATAGTTGTGATGTATTTCTGAGAGTTAGACGGCTTGTGCAGATCAGGCATCTAGTCCAAGAAGCATGTCATGTTCATTGAAGTCCACATGTACTCAAGATAAGTCATTCCTTCCTTTCCCCGAAAGGGACACCTTTTGTTTAAATTCATTGTCCATTATGTCGTTTGTTTTTCTTTTGAATCCCTTTCGATCTAACTTTGTTCCGAAACCAAGTCAAATAAAGGATGGTAAGACTGATTTATAAGGCTCTTATTTGACACGGGCTAATATGCAAAAGGCACTCGGCCTCGTCAGGGGCATCGAGTCGATCTCGGCTGGCCATAGCGGCTGATGTTTCAAACTCAAAACCCTTGAGAGAGGAAATCAAATTGAAGTGCATATAAAGGCAAATGAAGTTGAAAGGTATAGTCCTACATGGCTAACCATCTCGGCAAGGTTTGGAAAGCCGAAATATTCGAAATTCCCTAAAGTTAAAGTTGGAAGAAAAGTCAGAAATGAAAGTCCAATAAAGGCAAAATAAAGTTGGAAAGGTTAAGTCTCGCGACTAATCGTTGCAGCTTAATTTGAGGGGCCAAAACTCCCCCTGATACTCTAGAAATCCAAAAGAAAAGCAAGTGAAAGGCCTACAAAGGCGAAACAAAAATGTAGGGTCCCACGTGACCGATCGCGATGGTAAAATCTGGAAAGCCAAGGTCCCGGGGATTAGGGATGAAACCCAATCCCCATCAAGCAAGTGGTTGAGATCTTCGTCACAAGAATTGAGATCAAGTTGTCGAAAATCAAGGCTGCAAAACCAACCACCGTTTCAAACTAACAAATTGTTCTTTGTTTGAAGGAAACAGGTGTAACCCGAAACAACCTTGCAAAATGCAAGTGTAACCAAAAGAAAAGGCGCAAGAGCTAGAAGCAGCTCTGCAGCAACAACTCCAAAAAGGGAAGTTTTCTCCGAAATTCTTTCTCGCATTCACTCAAAATCAAATGAAAAGAAAAGAAAAGAAGAAAATGATGTTGAAAACAATTCAAACCTAAAGTAGTATAGGGCCTCCAATCCCTAGCTACACCTTTTCCAACATAGGATATTCCATTCCTTAGTTGATGCCAACATAGGGTCTCTATTCCCTAGTTGATGCCAGCATAACCTGATGCCGACATAACTCGATGCCAACCTAGGATATCCCAGTCCTTAGTTGATGCCAGCATAACCTGATTCTGACATAACTCGATGCCAACATAGGATATTACATTCCTTAATTGATGCCAACATAGGGTCTCCACCCCCTAGTTGATGCCGTCATAACCCGGTGATTTTTTCCAACATAGGGTACAACTCCCTAGCAAACACCGACATAACCTGGTGATCTTTCTGACAACAGCATAACCTGTTGATCATCTCCTGATACTGGCATAACCCAGTAATCTCTTTGCCCCCAGGCTACAACATAACCTGTTGACCTTTCCAGATACCGGCATAACCTGGTGATCTTTCTGATAACAGCATAACCTGTTGATCATCTCCTAACACTGGCATAACCTAGTGATCTCTTTTTTTTCCCTAGGCAGAAGCATAACCTGTTGACCCTTCCAGACTACGGCATAACCTGGTGATCTTTCTGACAACAGCATAACCTGTTGATCATCTCCTGATACTAGCATAACCCAGTAATCTCTTTCCCCCAGGCAACATCATAACCTGTTGACCTTTCCAGACACCGGCATAACCTGGTGATCTTTCTGACAACAACATAACCTTTTGATCATTTCCTAACACTGGCATAACCCAGTGATCTCCTTTTCCCCTAGGCAACAGCATAACCTGTTGACCTTTCCAGACACCGGCATAACCTGGTGATCTTTCTAACAACAACATAACCTGTTGATCATCTCCTGATACTGGCATAACCCATTAATCTCTTTTCCCCAGGCAATAGCATAACTTTTTGACCTTCCAGACACCGGCATAACCTGGTGATCTTTTCTTGAAAACGGCATAACCTATTGATCATTTCCTGACATTGGCATAACCCAGTGATCTCTTTTCCGGCAACAACATAACCTGTTGACCTTTCCAGACACCAGCATAACCTGTTGACCTTTACAAACACCAGCATAACCTGGTGATCTCTTTCTTGACAGTGGCATAACCCGTTGATCCTCCCCCCAGACACCGGCATAACCCGGTGATCTTTTCTTGACGATAGCATAACCTGTCGATCTTTTCCAACATAGGGTCTCCAATCCATAGTTGATTTTACTTTTTAGGCATAGGATATCCACTCCCTAGTCTAAAATAACTCCGGGTGCACTGTTCTCGGCTTTTCACCGCTTTCAATAATAAAGTACTATAGATTTTCTTACACCAACCCACGAATTTTCCTAGTGAAAACAGGGGCAGAAAATTTCGTTTGTTTGCTTTTTTATTTTGTGCAGATTGCATTTTTAGGACAATGGATTCGAGACGACCAAAAGAAGACGTCTCAATTCAGAATAAAGAAAAGAAGGAAAGAGAAGACCAAACCCAAGGTGCAGGAGCATAAATGATGTGGACCGCTCAAGACAGATCGAAGTCACAAACTAAGCATGCCCTTTCTTCATCCGAAGAGCCGAAGAAGATTGAACCAGCACATACAGCTAACAAGCATCAAGATTCAGATCAGAGTCTGCGTGAAGAAACAACCAAGACTCAAGATCAAACTTCAGAAGACTTGTAGATAGGAATTTTGTAACTCGTAGCTGATAGGCTAGTTTAGTTATTTTCATTTTGGTTTTGGTGTAATAAGGAGCTCAGCAAGCAGCATGCAATAAGCAGCAGTAACAGCAATGAAATCACAGCTTTCCGGTAGTCCTAGCTACCAAAACTTCCAGAACTACACCAACCTGATTCCTTTATAGCCAAGGATATGTAGGCAACCTGTGAAGCAAGGTTCGGTCAAATCTTTTTCAAATTGCTTCCAAATAGAGTACCAAACGGGCAAATATTACTCGTAGTTGCTCACTTTATCTTTGCCCAAAAACTCTTCATTTTCTCGAGCAAAGAGGGGCAACTGTGAACACCCAATCTTTGCCCCAAACGGAAATTACTCCTAAAAATAATAAAAAAATAATTTTAATGAATTTTAGGAACTTTTATTTGTTTAGTTGCATTTCATGCATGTTTACTACTTTAAAATTGTAGAAAAACAAATCATAAAAATTGTCTCATTTTCATTTCGTGCCATTTTAGGTTTAAACTGCATTTTTAGGATTTAGTTACATTATTAAATACATCTTCTAAAAATCAAAATTGCATTCGTAGGTTAATTAATCAATTAATTGCACTAGTCCATCACTAGATAAAATAAATAAATAGGCTAGCCAAAAATAGATTTAAAAATTTGAGCCTAAAGTGGCTAAAAGAATGAGAAAAGAGGGGTGTCCCAATTGGGCCAAAATCAATGGCCCAGTACCCCAAATTCAGCCCAATTCCCATACCCCAACCTAAATACCCGCGACCCGCCTACCCGATCAATTTCCCCTCACCTACGAAAACTAACATTAGAGACCTAGACCTGATCTCGATCTGGATGAGCAGCGTCGTTCCCCCTCCCTGCTTTTTCCTCACCTCTCATCCCTAATATAGACAATAGAGACAAAATTAGAGCCCCTCCCTTACCAAAACAGTAACGACACCGACCACCCCCCAGGACCTCTTCTTCATTCATTCATCCTCCCCTTATCTAGCAGTAACCGAGAAACAATTTTTTGATGTCTATCTTCTTGAACTAAAAATAGACACACGCGCTTGAATTGGTTGAGGGAAGAAGTGTTCAACTCAAATTTCAGATCCAGAAGACTTAAAAAAAAAAGGCCAAATACATCTGCAGCTCTTTAAACTTGTCCTCACTTTTTACTTTGACACTTTTTCTAGATTGTGGTCCATTTGAACATTTAAACCACACCTTGAATGTGTAATTTAAACACAAAATTTGTAGGCAGCCAAACATAAGTATGTGTGTGATTCACTCGCCACAGTAACGGGAAAAAAACACACGTGGATTTAAATTGAATTAATTAATTAAAAAGGCCATTTTCAGCCATTGTCATCTTCCCCAACAACCTTCATCTCCATAACCTGAAAACCCTAGACCTCTCCTTACAGCCAGCCACCGCAGACCGCCACCCCTACCCAAAACCATCAGCCGCCGCCGCCACCCCTACCCTGAACCCTAGGACCTCAACCTCTCCAAGACCCATCTTCTTCTTCACGCCACAAACGACCACCCACCAACGGCGACTCTAGCTTTCTTCCATTCATACCCACTAGTCGCCAGTGACTTCTTCNCCTAGGACCTCAACCTCTCCAACACCCATCTTCTTCTTCACGCCACAAACGACCACCCACCAACGGCGACTCTAGCTTTCTTCCATTCATACACACTAGTCGTCAGTGACTTCTTCCAGCCACACCCTCCAGTCGCCAGCACCCCGAAGCTAGAAGACACCTCCAGCAGCGACAAGAGTCACAAACACTGATCTGAAACAAAAACAAAAAGAAGAGAAAAATTAAAGCTTAATTTTTTTTTGTTTTCTTGTACATTTTTCACTTACACAATTTGAAACTTACTCTGTCCATTATGCTCTGAAACAAAAAAGAAGAAGAGAGAAACGGGCAAAAAAAACAACAAGAACAATGAAAAAAATTAAGTTCTTTAATTTCCTTAATTTGTTTCAAAAGTCAGAAAAATTTGAAAAAAGGGCTTTGTTCTTCTTCTGGATTGTCGTGGGAGTTCGATTGAGAAGTTGTCGTTCGAGGCCGGGCCATTGCTTGTCTTGGACCTCGCCGGAGTTCTCACTTTTTCGGCGAACTCCATGTCTGTTCTGTTCCCCAAAGAATAGGAGGAGTAAAAAAAATGAAAAACAGAAATAATGATCTCTCACGCTCCTAAAAGTAGTATAGTACACGCACTATGCCACATCACCAAATTGTGTCTAAATGACACAGTAGTACCCTTGTTCTGGGGTTCAAATGGACCACAGTCAAGAAAAAATGTCAAAGTGAAAAGTGAGGACAAGTTTAAGGGGCTCCCGATGTATTTGGCCTTAAAAAAAATCAAAAACAAATATGGATTAAAGGGCTGTTCAAATTTCTGATACATGGTTTGCTCTCTTCTGGGTTGTTGAGGCTTTTTGGAGTTGAAGCTTGTTATTGTAGCTGCTGGAATCGTTGTTGAGCTCCAACCCTCTTTTCCAGCCTTCATTTGGTTTCTCTGCCTTATAAATCTTGGCCTTCTTAGTTTGGTAAGTTTCTCCTCAAACCATTGTAAGATTTGTATTAATGAGAAGTTACGATTATTCTCTAATTCGTCTAGCTATCTGTGCTCAATGAGGATTTAATGTATGAACATTAAAAATTGATGTTAATTTCTTTAACAATTGCTTTCCTCCTTCTTTGTTTTACCGGATAAATGCGTCAAATGCGTGATTTGGAGAATAATAATAATTCCAAAAAACAATTTTGGGTATTTGAATTGTTTTTCTTGATTTCTCTCATTTCTGTTTTACCGATATGTGCCGTTTTGTCCGTTTGATTGTTGTGTAGCCCATCAGGTTTTACAAGAGTAGTTCATCCCATCTTGGTATCTAATTGGGTTGTATGATGTGTTTGTGTTTGTAATTGTCCAACTAATCTCATTTCTCTTAGAGCTTATAGATGCTTATTTGGTTGTACGGATACTACAGACTCTTCCATTGATCTTTCTTGCTGCAATACTTGGCTAAGTAATTTTATTGTGATTCACTATATTCAAAAATTTGGTGTTAGTAACATTTTATTAGGAAGATTGAGATCTCTAGTGTTAGTAAATGTTTCATCAAGAGATATATTCAAAACTCTATTTGTTGTCAATAATGTTATCCATTTTGTCACTTAGTCAGTCAGAAATGAAATACTCTCTCCAAAATATAAATAACTAATTTTTTTTGCCTCTCAATTTGGTTCTAACAAAATGTGATAGTCATTGTAGGAGAAAATAGTTAATGGATAATTATATAACAGTTAAATGCTCTTTTTTTTTTGCATATCCTAATATTTTTGGTAGGTACTTGATGCTATAAAGTGCTACCAACTTGTTGTTGCAAAAATCTCTTATGTATAGTAATCCTTGTTGGATAGGCAGCCATTCAATCGACTCGTGATCTTCCATAAAGGAATCAGACATATGTAGTTACAATTTTGTATATGCCCTCGTGATAATACAAATTTAGGCTAGAATAAATAACTTATGAACAACGCGTAATTAAATTATCGTGAACATAGTCATGATTATGTAATCTACACTCGGAATTGCAACTCATACTACTCGACCACAACTTCAAACTATATTAAAATCACACGTAGCAATCACGGGTGTATTTCATGTGACGCGGTTGTGATGTGTCAAAAAATAACAAGTGCACATCATCGTGACTTGTCCCGAGATAAATTCATAAACATCAAAAATGATTTGTATACATACCCCGAAAAGCTAAAATACCTCTTTCAGATAAAAATTCAAAACTTAGAGAATAATTGAGTATTGCCTCAAATAGGCATTTTAAAACCGTCACGACCATAGTCTTGACTACATAATCTACACTCGGATACGACAAGTCATGTACCCGACTTCAACTTAAAATTATATTAAAATCACGTATTTTAATTCGCGGGTTTATTTATGTGGCGCAATTATAACATGTCCAAAAGCAGACGAGTGCACGTTATCGTGACTCGTTTTCAAGATAAATCCATAAATGTCAAAAGAGCGGCTAAAAGTGTAAAAGGGATAACGCACGATAGGATAAAACACGTAAATAACCAGATAATATAAGCCAAATATTAATAGTTAAGCGACCGTGTTAGAACCACGGAACTCGAAAATGCGTAACACCTTCTCCCAGGTTAACAAAATTCCTAACTCGAATTTCTGGTCGCAGACAACTTAAAATAGAGTCAAAACTCCTAGGTTTGGGATTTTTAAAATAAACGATGTATCGGAGCATCGTCAAAAATCCGGGTGGTGCCTCTGAAATAAATAAATCCCAAATCCGAATAATGTCACTTTAATTTGAAAGACTCCCTTATTACCCCTTCATTAATCAGGGGGGTAGTGAAAAAGGAGGTGTGACAGTCGTTGCGCCAGGTATTATCACACAGGTATGTTTTGATATCTTACAGAGGGGCACCAATTGTATTTTATTATAGTTCTGCTAGTCGGGACGAGTTCCCTTAACTGTTGTTTCATTTATGAGTGAGTTTCGTGTTTTGCACTCGATTATCATGTCTGCTCCTATTGGGAGATCCTATGAGTAGTAGCCCGTGTCTATCGTTGTTTTATTCATCCTTGATAGTGGTGAAATTGGAAGTGAATACTTGTTGTTATTCGTGGTAAGCTTTATGTGATTTTCCTAAGTATTTTGTTACGAGTTGTGATTTGACACTCCATCGAGATGTGAGTTCAGATAGCGTTATGATTTTATCAGCTGAGATGAATTAATGGAGGAATTTCAATTGGTATGATATACTTTCGGTATGTGAGAGGTCCTCATGATATTTGTAATTCGATATATTTAGACCAGGTTGAGTACCGCGGTGGAAATTTTTTTATCAGGATGGAATCCTTGTGATTTTTTCATATTCTTTGTTGCTTCCTTGTTATATTGCTTTTGGTAAGTCAGTATTGATAAAGAGTTGTTCCTACGGGCTTGTTTGATAGCTCCTTTATATATTTCTCTTTTCATATTCTGTCATTCTCGTTATGTGCTCCATTAGTTTTAGCTTGCGGGATGTGTGACTGGTGGTGTTAGTTGTGGCTTGGTGATTCGGGTGTTTAATAATGAAGTCTTTGTGTTTATTGCATCATTATCAGTATTATGGGTTTTGGAACAGAGTCCGTTCAGATGTGGGGCTAATTGCCAATGTTGAGTTGATTTCGGGTAGCTATTGTGATCAAAAATGTTATTTGAGCATACGTGTGATGTGCTATGTTTTGTGGTCGTGCCTTATGGGTATAGCCATGAGTTAATGTAGCTGGTTGAGGCTAATTGAGGTTTGAGGCCTATTAGTGCTGAGTTACTAGTGTTTTATTGTGTTGTGATTCCCGACATTTGGCTTGCATTCTGTCCATCCTCCTTGTGTATTTCTATTATGATGTTCGTTGATTTATTTGTTGTAATTTCTTCCGCATTATTTTGTCATACCGTTAATTATATTGAAGAATCTTTAGATAGATGTTATGTTTCGGTCATTTTATATTCATGCCTTTTTACTTATTAGACCAGTGGTGTCTTGACTAGTCCTCGTCACTACTTACTGGGCACCGCTGTGGTGTGCTCATACTACACTTCTGCGCATTTTTGTGTGCAGATCCAGGTATCTATTGTTAGTAGCTGCGTGGATTCATTGCCGAGGAGACTCAAGTAAACCTGTTGCTGTGTTCGCATGCTTCGAAGTCACCTTCCTGTTTTTTATTCAACTGTACTCCCTTGATTCTGAACATTTGTTATTAGGAGTTGTAGAAAGATCTCGTAGAGCTTATGACTTGTATTACCGGTTTTGGGAAATTTTAAATTTTGTCAAGATTTCCATATCGAGACTGTGATATTTCCTTTAGTATTGTTGTTTTTCAGTGAAATGTTAGGCTTACCTAGTCCTTAAGACTAGGTGCCATCAGATACCCAACGAAGGAAAATTTGGGTCGTGACAGCTATGCTCCGTAAATTTATTGGAGATCCTTCCAGAGTCGTTTCAGTTGATGATGATCAGGTCACAGAGCAACTATCATATGAGGAAACTCCCATTGCTATACTAGATAGATAGGTTCGGAGATTGAGGAATAAAGACGTATCTTCGGTGAAAGTACTTTGGAGAAACAATAATGTGGAAGAAATGACTTGGGAGGCCGAAGAAGACATGAAGTCTAGGTCTCCTCACTTATTTCCTCTTCTAGAGAAGGATCCGACTGAGACATCACAGCCTTAAGGTACAAGTATGGATTCTTGTGTATATGTTATAATGATTTAGATTAATAAAAGAGAAAATAAAACCACCATATGAGAAAGAAAAGAAAATGAAAAGAAAGATATAAAGCAATGGAGCCTTCATAGTCTGTTTTAACTCCTCCGCAATCAATAGAATCTTAAGTAAAATTAATAACCTAGAAAATAAGATAAGCAATCTATTAAAATTAGAAATTAAATTATACTATACTGAAATGATGTACCATGTTATATAAGTTAAATCCTAAAGAAAGTTGATAAATGAATTCGAATGGAGTATTATTTACGCAAATAGAAGCATCTAGTTATTGTTATTGGTCAGGTGAGGCCATTGTCATTATTGATGATTGTAGCAATATGTGGCATTGAGTTATTGAGTTTTCTACAGGAAGGGTTGGTATTAGTACTGTTACAAAGGCGACTCTTCCAAAATTTATATAGATCCCGAGGATTTACCCATTCGAGGACGAATGTTTCTAAAGGAGGAATGATGTTATATTTTGCATTTTCGTACGTTAATGATTCGTCGTAAGTTAATCGACATAGACTCGGGGATGAGATTATTTTTGAGGTTATAAGCATTTATGCTATTTATAACTGGTGATAAGTAAGTACCGTGAAGGTTAGAGGATAAACGAATCAACGAAAATAAGTTTCGTTGAAGGTTGTCAATTTGGGATAAAATACGGTCCAAGTTATAATACCCGATGTTTATGAACTATTGCCATACAAGGTACCCCATAACCATGATAGTAAGGTGTATAAGATATGATAAAAGTGAATCGTATTTTAAGTATTTGAGATAATTCTTAATTATATGGATAATTGATTAATTATTGATATGTAGTGAGAGATTAACTAAGTAATTAAAATATTTGGATAGGCTTAATAAGCCTCCCAACATGGCAGCCAATTATGTCTTGATCAAAGCCCAACAAATGAGTTTTTAACTCATGTAACAAGGTGGTACATTTAAATAAATTTAGTGGCCAAGTCATCATCCTAAGTGGGGCCCACACCAACTAAGATAAAAGATCTCTCTAATTCACAAAGATAGATGCGTATATCTGATCTACAATGATTTGCTTTAAAAATTCATATGAAACTACTTAATACTATAGCAGCATGAAATTGCAATTCTAAGGGAGTTCGATGCAGTCTTTCGTCAGAATATCATACCGATTTCTCCTCTTCGATCCGCCATAACGTGTTTTGTCGTAATTAACGTGTGTTAGAGGGATTGTCAAGAGAATCGACTCAGGTACGTTAAGGTTATCCCTTCTTTCCTTTTGGCATGATCCATATGATATAAACGAAATGAGTAAACACACAACTTTCATAAATGTCTCTATTCATAGAAGCACTAGGGGTGCCTATGTACTTGATTCACCACGTGTCTTATTATTATATATTCTGTTCATGGGTCTCAGAAAAATACGTAGTTGATAAAGTTTATCCGAAGGCATATTGATCTTATGACATTTCGAGAAATCTTATTAACGTACTTCTTATACATTTCATTCATTTGTACATGTACATTGACCCATGAATAGATGGCGTTATATACGCATATATTATATGTATATTGGATATGGGAAAAGGTTACGACGTTAAATATGCATCACCACCTGATCAACTTGTATATGTTGATGATTTTTCCCATATTGGCCGAGATGATATGATGGGATGCCCTAAGAAGCTTGATGATGTTATGTACACCTATACCTATGCATGATATGAAATTTATACACATATGCATGGCATTATAAATGTTTCAGGATTCACAAAGTTTTTTAGACTTACAGGTGGAATTCTTTACTCCATGTTTCCTTTATGTCTTTTATGTACTGATTTTCATGCCTTACATACTCATTACATTATTCGTAATGACGCCCTTATTTCCTGGGGCCTGCATTTCATCCTGCAGGTGTAGGTAGATAGGCTGACGGTTCCCCTTCTTAGGATCCTTGATCAGCGAGAGTTGGTGTGCTCTATTCGATCTGGAGTTGCTTTGATTTTTGGTATAATGTTTTTTATACATATGTGGGTACGACGGGCGAGTCCCGCCCTTGTACAACTGTACATTTTATTAGAGGTATGTAGACATTCATGTATATTTGGATAGTATGTGGCCTTATCGGCTTCTAGTATTGGATATATAGTTATCTATAGTAGTCTTTCCGGCTCGCCTTACTGTGCTCCGTGTGTATATGTATATATGCCTTTTGGACATGTTTTCCTCACGTATGTTATTCACGTAATTCGGCAGTTTATTAACAAATGTTATTCATGACCTACCCATAATTCATGTTTATATCTTAGACGCGTGTTTAGGGGTGTTCGACGGGTACAACTCAGGAACTCGTCATGGCCCACCGATTTGGGTCGTGACAACAAACTTAGACTAAATCTAGCATTTTGATTTATTTTACATTGCTTTAATTGTAGCTAAATTTGCAAATACATGCTTACCTGCTTTATTTGTTCTTTATGCTTATTGTCATACTTATTGTTGCTACACCTTTATCTGTTAGTGCTTTACATATACTTTCATCACATTTCTTCCTATATAGTCTTGGTCGTACAATATCACACACTATGACATGCGAGGAATTTCTTTTACACCCCTTCGAACATTCTAACTCTCTTGTTTCATAGAATGGCTTTGTAACGGCAACTGACATAACTTCTCAAAGCCTTCAGTCCAACTCAAAAGTAGGGAACACTCTACTCTAGCAAAGTAGGTCATACTGCATAAACCTTAGGTGAGTCGGTCCTTGGCATCGACACAAAATTAGGGAAGCCAACCTAATGTCAACGAGTCATACACCCAATGACATGATATATGTGGAAAGAAAAACAAACCTAACAAGACACTTATAGATACGAAGCAAACACTTCCCAAAATGATTTTTTACCCACTTCAGAAAATGGAAATCAATCAAAACATCCCCGATATAGTGAAGGGATTATGTGTTGACTAGACAAGTTGGTTCACCTTTACTTACCTGGGACGAGGTTTCACAAATATTTCTGGAGAAGTTCATTCCTTTCACTTTGACAGGGGATTACAGCAGGCAGTTTGAGCAACTTCAGCCTGATAATCTGACTGTAACCCAATATGAGTCTCGATTTGTGGACCAAGATCGTCATGCCATGTTTTACACTCTATTGAGAGGGAGAGAGCGAGGAGATTCATTGATGGGCTTGCTGACGGCCTCCCTTTTAACATTAATATATTTATACTTAATAACTTACGATGGATATTTTTGAAAGTATTTCCTATCAGTAAATACTTATTTTACAAAATTAACTAGGTATTAGTAGTTTTGAAATTAACAACTTAGTATCAGTATTGTGTAAATATACTTATCTTTTTGGATTATTAAAATGAAATACACCACATAGGAGGTTTTATAATTAATTTAGCGAATAATTTCTCAATTTTAGTTAAATAGGTCATTATGTTAATAAATCGAAGTAGTGCCATAATTTAGAAGATAAAGTATTTTATAAATAATTATGATAATTAGTAATATATTTTATTGTTATAATTTTACTACATTTATTGAAAATTAATTAAGTTTAATTAACTATATTTTAAAAGGGCTTAAAACTAAAAAGGCTACAATTGCAATCCCTAATTAAAAAACAAGTGGGCCCAAAAGACACGCCTAATATGGAAAATATCTAGTCCAAACACCCCATCTCTTTCCATATGGCAATGCAGGTCACTCTCCCTAAGCCAATCAAAACCTGCCATGTGTGGCGACCCCAAATCCTAACAAGTCGTGATGGCGCCTATCGTGGAACTAGGCTAGCCAACCATCA
>MDKH01235485.1:0-26383 GCA_005239495.1 Nicotiana undulata
GTTAGCTAGTATGTTTAGTGGCTAACTCGATCGAATACAATATCGAGTGACAGTCGTGCCTCCTCTAGTTTGGGGGCGTGACACAAGACATTGGGGTTTTTAACGAAATAACTCAGACACAAAGGGAAAAAGCTCGAATAAAGCTTAAACATAATAAAAATCATAAGATAATACTTAAAATCTAAAGGGAAATCATTTTTGAAAAGAGGTTTGAAAACCCTAGTTAGAAGGTGAAGAGTTACTTCATGAAAACTGAAAAACCTTTTTGAAAACACCAAAAATAGCTCGGAATAAGCCAAGATCTGTTATAGATCTATGCAAAATCAGAGACTGATAGTTAGGGTTTCACAGAGACAACCCAAAGAGAAGGAGAACCTGCTAAAGAACCACTAGTTCTAGCCGAAAAATGAGGAAATCTTATTCGGATGGCCGTAAATGGCCGGAGAACGACATGAAAGGCCATAGGTGGGAGTTGAAGTGCTCCAGATTCTCTTGAGAGCCTCGGGACAGTGTCAAACTAGCGTGGGAGGAGAGCCATAGGCTAGGAGTGGTGGTGAGACCGCCATGGTCATCGGCGAAGCGGTGGCCGGCGAGAGGAGCTAGGTTTAGCAGAGAGAGCTTGAGAGAGATGAGGGGAGAGGGCGGCGGAGTGTAACGAGAGAGAGAGAGAGGGGGAAATGAGGGTTTGGGGGTAGGTCATATAATTAAATTAGGTAAGAATTAACCTGGACCGTTGATCAAAATGATCAACGACCAGGATTTGGGCGGAGTTCGGTCGGGTATTGTTAGGATTTGGGCCTGTGTTTTTGGGATAGTTTAATTGGGGTTGGGTCTGTTGGGTTGTGTAATTGGGTTAGGGGTTCGGGTAAATTGAGTTTAATTGAGAATTAAAGTGGCTAAAAGTTAAATACCCATAAAAATAACTAAATAATTAATAAAACTGGCCAATAATTACATAAAATAAAATTGAGGCTAAATAGATGAAATTAAAATAATTAATTAGTATTAAAAATATAAAAATGACTGATTATCGAGTAAAAATAGCACAAAATATATAATTTGGCTATAATTGCAATAACTTTGCAATTATAGCCAAATAATACCAATTTGGCTAATTTGTGAAATAATTAAATCTTAATAGAATAAAAAAATGATATATTAAGCCAGGAAATGTTTTGAAATCATTTTTAATGCAATTTATGATTAATTATTGTAGATAAAAATACTGGATAAATTAGAATAAATTAATAAAAATATTGGAAAGTTATAGAAAAATACCAATTGTTATAAAAACGGATTTTGAAGGTTAATATACAAAATTAAAAATAATTGGAGGAAAAATTGGGTATCAACAGTCGATGCTAACTCACAGGTGGCCATCGACGTCAATTTGCCAACTGATTTCAAAAACATTGTTCGCGAGGGACCCCGACTACAACTCGGGAAGCCCCCAAAGGCGAAGGTGATGGGGTAATCCTACGGCTAATCTTCGAAATGCTGCAAGCTCAACAGGAAGTAATAGTGCAACTACAAAATCAAAGCCACGCCCAACAGGGTCGAGCCCAAACAATCCCGGGAAAGCACCCGAAGAAATGAACAAATCACCGAGAGACCGGATGAGGCCAAGCCCGGTGTCAATCCCGAGGTAATAAAAATTCTCAAAACATTAACGACGCGGGGGGAGTCAGGTGAGAAAACATTGAGGCTAATGACAAGATGGTGGAAACGTACAATTCCAGAGTCGATCAGATCTCTGGAACACCCCCAATATTGAAGGGGCCAGATTCCAAGAAATTTATCCAGAAGGCTTTCTTTCGAGCGCGGCACCAAAGCCTATCCCAAAGAGATTTCGTATGCCTGATATCCACAAATATAATGGGACCACATACCCAAACAAGCATGTGACCTCCTATACGTGTGCAATGAAGGGGACCGACTTGGAAGACGATGAAATCGAATCGGTGTTACTAAAGAAGTTGGGGGAGACTGTGTCCAAGGGAGCAATGATATCGTATCACAACTTGCCCCTAAATTCCATCGACTCATTTTCTATGCTTGTAGATGCTTTCATAAAATCCCATGTTGGGGCTATCAAAGTCGAGACCAGAAATCCAGGCCTTTTCAAGGTCAAACAAAGGGAATATGAGATGCTCAGGGAGTTTGTGTCAAGGTTCCAGATGGAACGGATGGACCTGCCTCCAGTTGCAGATGATTGGGCCGTTCAGGCATTCAATCTGGGGCTTAACCCCCGAAGTTCTTTGGCCTCTCAACAACTAAAACAAAATTTGGTAGAAAGGATCTGGGCCGACGTCCACAACAGGTACCGGTCAAAGATCAGGGTCGAGGACGACCAACTCAGAGCTTCTTCTGGGTCTGTTTACCCCGTCAGGGCCTATGATAGGTCTAAGAGATCCGTTGATCATGAGCCAAAGCTGGTCCAGGTTCGGTACTAACCATACAACGTGGACCGAATGGGAAATGGGTCCGGGCATCACCCCACAAGGAACGAGAAGAGAGGTGATCACGGGATTAATGGTCGAGGTTTGATGAGCAAAAACGGTTTTGGCAGGCCGCTCAAGAATATGGAAGCACCGAGATTATCGGAGGATAACTTCAGCGTGGATGTTGACAGTATTGTATCAGCCATCGAGCACATCAAGGAGACCAAGCACCCCGACCATTGCAGTCTGATCCCACTCAAAGGGATCCTAACTTGATGTGTAAGTATCACGACACTCAGGGTCACATGACTGATGATTTCCTACAGTTGAGAGAAGAAGTTGCTTGGTTATTCAACAAAGGGCACCTCCGATATTTCCTGAGTGATCGAGTCAAAAATAACTTCAGGAATAGGGATGCCAAAAAATAGGTCGAACAAGAAGAGCCTCAGCACGTGATCAACATGATCATCGGAGGAGTTGACGTCTCCGTAGAACCAATGATTAAACACGCACCCGAGATTATGTTATGGAGGGAGCTATTTCGTTCAACGACGAAGATGAAATGGTAATATCCTTACTTATCAATAAATCTCGAGTTAAACGTGTGTTGATTGATCCAGGTAGCCCCGCCAACATCATCAGATCAAGGATCGTAGAGCAATTGGGGTTACAAGACCAAATCGTGCCAGCAATTCGGGTGTTGAACGGATTTAAAATGGAATGTGAAACCACTAAAGGGGAGATAACCTTGCTAGTAAACACTGCCGAAATGATCCAAGGAACAAAGTTCTACGTGATCGAGGGGGACATGAGGCATAACGCTCTATTCGAAAGGCCATGGGTTCACAACATGAGGCCGGTGCCCTCGACCTTGCACCACGAGTTGAAATTCCCCACACCCCAGGGAGTCAAGACGATCTACGGAGAATAGTCATCCACAAAGGAGATGTTCGTTATCGACGAGGTAATCTCGGTGCCCCCGATTTTGATATCAAGGAACGCAGGGCTGACTAAAAAGGGAGAAATCAAATAGCAATCACTGATGCCGGCCTTTACGAAACCATAGGAACAAGGATAAGACAATGAGAACGATTACGGCATCCCGAGATCATTCATAGCTCCTGATGACACCGACGCCACCAAATCGACGGTTGAAGTGTTGGAGAAAATCATATTAATCGAACTCCTACCAGACCGAAAGGTATACTTGGGCACGAGGTTAACCCCCGAGCTCAGGAAAAAACTTATTGAATTTCTTAAAGCTAACATAGACTATTTCTCTTGGTCCCATCATGACATGACAGGGATCCCACCGGAGGTAAACCACTCATAATCTAAGTTTGGACTCGAAGTCCATTCGGTCAAGCAAAAGAGGAGGCCTCAGTCAGAGGTCAAACATTCATTCATCAAGGATGAGGTATCCAAACTTCTTAAAATAGGATCCATTCGGGAAGTTAAATACTCGATTGGTTAGCTAACGTAGTGGTAGTGCATTAAAAACAAATAAGCTAAACAAGTCTGTTCAAATACTGATCGGGCATACAACTGCTTTGGGCTGGTTCACCTCGAGGTCCTCAGACAAGAGCCACCAATTATTATCACTATTAAAGAAGAAGAATAACTTTTCCTGGAACCCGGAATGCTAACAAGCTTTGGAATAACTCAAACGGTACATATCGAGTCCCTCCTTACTGCATACTCCGAAGACAGACAAATAACTATACCTCTACTTGGCGGTTCTAAGGTGGCGGTAAGTGATGTCTTAGTCCGGGACGAAGAAGGTACGTGATCCATGTCCAATCCGCAGTCAATAGTGAGTGGAAACGGTCGTAGGAAAAATAGTACCCAATAAGAGTCGGGGTCGATTTCCATAGGGATTTATAAGCGGTGTCAGAGTATATATTTGAAGCAAGTGAATGTATCACCTAAATTGCACTTCCACAACAAAGTTTTATTTTCTATTTCTACTGTTACTCTAATGAATTCAAGCAAAAGAGAACAAATTAGAGATAAATGTTTTGAGGTTTTTCCAAATGGTTTAAAGGCCTAGGGTTGTAACCATGACCTAGGTGTTTGACTAATAGTATGAAGATTTTAACACTTGTTTTGTTGATTGAGTTGTATTATAGTTCTGAACTCTATGTCACCCACTCAATACCTTTCGGTCATAGAGTGATTTTGTCCAATTTGGCCTTCTACAGGTCGTGATGGCGCCTATCGTGGAACTAGGATAGCCAACCATCACATCACTACCCATTTGTTCTATT
Organism: Nicotiana undulata; assembly: GCA_005239495.1. Taxonomy (NCBI): domain Eukaryota; kingdom Viridiplantae; phylum Streptophyta; class Magnoliopsida; order Solanales; family Solanaceae; genus Nicotiana; species Nicotiana undulata. The sequence goes on from MDKH01235485.1 coordinate 4,709, forward strand.
ATAATATTTCATAAATCAATAACAAACAACAAACAAAGTATAAATAATTTTATTAAGACTTTACGCCCCAATAATAATCTAACAGTCTAAACAAAACCTCCCAAAAATGGAGTCAACATATTCACGAGCATCTAAGAAATAAAACTAACTCTGCTAATGTCTTAAACAATAGTTATGAAATAAATACTAATACTAATAAAGGAAGGAAAATGAAGTCGTGGACGCTGAACAACTACCTCGAAATCCCGTAAACTGCTGAATACGAACAATGTCCTAGATCTGTGCACATAGGAACATGGAGTAATGATGAGTACGCCAACTCAATAGTAATGAAAATAAATCACAGTCTGAGAAATATGAAACACACAGCACAAACACCAATCCACAAAACAGTAAAATACCAAGTCTCAATACAGTATACATAAGTTTGAAAACCAATTTCCAGAAACTCCTTTGAAACAAGTATATTTTCAATATATCTAAGTAAAACTCACAGTGAAATCAGTTTGAAAAATGAAGTGAATCATAGTCAAAAACTTAGAAAAATTATCTTAACACTACCCCTCGGGCCATAATAATCTCTCATAACATTTCCATCAGCACCTCACCATCACTCAGTATCATCCCAACAAGCAACCTCACAGTCACTCAGTATCAGCCTAGCAGGAAACCTCACAGCCACTCAGTATCAGCCCCGCGGGCATCACTCGTACTCAATAGGTACCTGCGCTCCCTGGGGTTGTGTACAGACTCCGGAGGGGCTCCAACATCCCAAGAACTATAACAAGAAACATCATGGCATAAATCACTCACAATATTGGCCCTCGGCCTCTCTCGTATCATAACATCCTCACAATATTAGCCCGCATCCTCACTCAGTCAGACACTCTCAACATACCACTCAAGCCACAAATATACCGGGTTCTCGACCCAAAAATAGTGTTTCATTTTCAATAAATAATATCAAAATACTCTGAGTGTCAAAAAAATTATCAAGAAAAGGCTGAGTGAAAATCATAACATATCAAGTGAGGAAAATGGTAAAATCAGCCCCCAAGGGGTAAACAGATCGGCACTAGGCCCCAAACGTGGCTTACAACCCAAATCATATCAAAATATATCAATACTATTAAGCATAGGTTTAAAAATCGGTTTCGCAACTCAATAGTTGCCTAAATAGGGAATATATTTCCAAAATTCCAATCTTTGCATTCCAAAATCCGTGAGAGGATGCAAGGTCCGGGGTTTCATACCCTCAGGACAGGATTTAAAAACATTACTACCTCAAACTAGCCCAAAAAGCTACTCTGCGACCCGCTTGCCTCTCGTATCAACTTCCGAGCGCTCCAAATCTATAAAGATCAGACCTTTATCATCAAATTATGCTTAAGGAATGAATTCCAATTGAAAAATACCAATTTTAGCTCAAAACCCGAAATTAGCCAAAACCCGACCCCCGGGACCGCATTTCGAAACTCGACAAATTTTATACCAAAATGTTCTTCATCATCTCACAAGTCCGTACATATAAAGAACGCTAAAATCGGAGTTCATTTGACTCCTCAAATCGATCCTTAAAGGTCTCATAATCTCAAGCCCTAACTCCACCTTTTTCTACTGATTTTCATGGATTAAACACTGATATTATGTTCCTTAATCACCTATAATAGAATTTTAGGGTCCAAAATACTTACCTCAACGAAGAAAAGTGATTTCCCTTTTTCAAAATCGCCTCATAGCTTTTTTCCCGTTCAAAAATGGTGTTAAAAGGTTTAATGGTCGCGGAGGGTTTAATTTAATGCTGCCCAGATAAATACCCTTCGCGAACGCACAAGCTCGACCGCATTCGCACAGAACAAATTTCCACAACCCACTTTTTCCTTTACACTAACGCGACCACGCGCCCGCAAACGCACTGACCAACCTGCCCCACCCCTCGCGATCGCACCCCAGTCCCGCGAGCGCATAGACCAAATGGCCTGGGGTCCCTCAGATGAACCTAACCCTATGCGAACGCATATCCTCACCTGCGTTCGCACTGCCCAGACCCTCTAACTCTCCGCGTTCGCACCTCCCTAACCGCGAACGCACAGGAGGAAAATCCCAGCTCCCCAAAATCCCCTATGCGAATGCGGGCTCCTCTCCGCGAACACATAGGGTAAAAATCCCTTGTAGAAACACCAGAAAAACAGTTATTTCTTTAAGTCCAAATGAGTCTGTTAACCACCCGAAATCAATCCCGAGCCCCTCGACACCCCAACCAAATATACCAATACATCACATATGATCATTCAAACTTAGTTTCACCCTCGGAAAACCAAAACTAACATCAAAACACCAAAATTACATCGAATTCAAGCGTAAGAACTTTCAAATTTCTAAAATCCACCAACGATGCCGAAACTATCCAAAACAACTCCGATTGACCTGAAATTTTGCAGACATAACCAAAATGACATTACGAACCCGTTCCAACTGTCGTAATTCCATTCCGACCCCAATATCCTATTTTCCACTGCCAACCGGAAGTCGGCAAAAACTAACTTTCGTCAATTCAAGCCTAATTCTACACCGGGCATCACAAAATATTCCGAACACACTACTAAGTCTCAAATCACCTAACGAAGCTATCCGAGCCATAAAATCCGCATTCCGAGATCGTTTACCAATAAGTCAACCCTCAGTTGACTTTCCCAACTTTAAGACTATTTTTACAGACTAAGTGACTAAATTCTCATTATAACCATTCTGATTCCGAGCCTACCAACTCTAACACATCACGAACAGTACAACCAACCTATGTCAAGGCAATAACAGTAATTATATTACAAGTTTTACGTAATAACCGACCGGGTCGTCAACAACCAATACAAACAAGCACTAAATTAATTACCCATAAGGTTTACACACTAGGGTTGGTCACAACCCTAGTATAAATCTAACTACTCATAATGGAATTTGCAGAAAATATAGAAAAAAGCTAATTAAACCCATACTAAAAGATTAAAATGATGAAATCTAATGTTAATACACCAAAATAATGTAAAACTTCCTAAAGTAGTAAAAAGAAATGGCTACAACATCCTTTTAATGTTCAAACTTGACCTAATTTTGTGAAACTCGTCTATTTATACAGGGCCATAAATTACGGACAAAAATGACCCTCGGGAGGTTCTACGGCCGCACAATTCCATGTGCGGTCCGCAGATTTCTTCAGTTGGCAGGAAAGAGGTTTATGCGGCTGCACATTACTGGACTGCGGTCGCGAGGCAAACTTCTGCAGCCGCACAATTCTTATGCGGTTCGCACATCACAAAGGCTTCAAGACTTGGTCTTCTAGCATATTCTCTTAACTTTGCATCTTTGTTAGTAAAATTCTGGTTCTGCAACCGCCCAATTCATGTGCGGTCCCGACATTGCTGAAAGTTCTTTTGAATTTTGATTCTTGGTTTATGACCGCAGATGGAATTTTGCGGTCCGCAATTTCTTCTACTATCGCAGATTTCCTTCTGCGGACCGCACATTTGTGCTTTTGCGCCCTTTATTGCCTTGTTCTTTGATCGGGCCCAAGCCAACACTACTATTGAGTAGCGTGGATGGTCGATGCAGTTTCACCCAACTAGGTCGGGATCGAATCCAGAGGGAGTTAATTTGTTTGGAATTAGATTTATATCTAAGTCTAGATGCGGGTTTTGCTCTTAATTACACTTTCACACATTTTGGTTTTGATTCTACTTCTAACTCAGTTCTACTATTTGCAATGATTGAAACTAAGTACAACATTTTTATGTTGGTTTTCAAGTGCTTAAAGAGACTAGGGTAGTGACTTCCTCCTAGGTGGATATCTAACGGGTAGCAAGAATCTAGGGCAAGCTTAATTAATTGGGGTCGTAATATAGCTATCACACCCAAGTACTCACTCTATACCTCTCGTTAGTTTTAGTGATTTTGGCCAATTTGGCTTTCTCAAGTCCATATGGATATTCAAGCAATTCAAGTGATATTAGCTCAAATCGGGTATTACTATCTATTGGTTTAACCCTTCAATTGGGGCTATCAATTTCTTGAGTTTATCTCTATTCCTTCTTAGCCTAGTTTTCCTAGACTTAGTCCCTCTTGCATGAATCAGTGTTCGCAACCACTAATTCCACAATTCTAGCAAGAACTAGGCTAAATATCACTAACACATAAACATTCAAACCCTAAAATTCAATACCCATCAAATACCCACACTAGGGTTGGGTCATGATCACGCCCAACTATGCCTTATAAAAAGGACAAAGGGGTCGTTACAAATATAATCTAGATATTAAGTCTAGAGTCGAATCCCACAGGGAATTAACCTACCAATTATCATTATCAGATTCACTCAATTCCACGTAATCAACTTCCCAAGATATTTTAGATAACAAATGGTTGTTTTTCTACTAACTATTACTTAATGAAACTATATTAACTAAGAGCTAACTAAGAATGGGTTGTAAAAAATAATGAGAATGATCTAAGGTTATGATTTCCCCTATTGTTGGAATCCCTTCCTGCTATGTTTAGTACAAATTTTCCTAATCTTCTTTATCGATCATGAGCACTCTGACTACCGTAAATCTCTCCCGAGTAATTACGACAATTTACTAGACATACTCTCCCGAGTTACGCTAGCTGGATTTGATTAAAACTCACTTAGATCGCACTCAAGATTTTGTTATCCCTAATCCTAACTTTAAACCCTTGGTTATTGATTCCTCACATACACCGGGAGTGATATTGTTCAACAACTACCTAAATATGCACTCTCTCCTGAGTAATACATACTAAATAGGCACAGCTAATTGAGGATCCTTTCAATTAACTACAACCAGAACGTAGTTGAACAAATTGAGATTAAACTTTGGCTAATCTATATTAACATAGCAAGAATCTCATCCTTCAATAGGTTCCATCAAAACCCTAGACTAAATGTTTAGCTACTCATGATAAAACAAGATAAAGCCATAAGATAATTCATAATCCACAAAATAATGATAAAAGAATGAAGAATGAAAAACTCTAATGGTGTCTTGATCTTCTCACAGTTGTTTTTGCCTCTAATTGAGTCTAAAACAAGCTTAACCCTTAACTTGGGCGAGTTTTTGAGTTTATATAGGGTTAGGATAAGTTTCCAGTGATTTTTACTTTGGTCCCTAAAATTATTGGCAACATACTACCAACCGCGGTCGTTTTAATGTATTCTGTTTTTCTCCCTTCTTCCACCGCGTTCCAGTTGCGTACCGATCGCGGTCGCGGTGGACTTTTGCATTGTTTTTCTTCGCCTTGTCTTGCTCGTTTTCATCCGGTCACTTCTAAATTGGCCTTGTATCTACATATTTGACTCCAAAACACTCTATATCATCCTCCTAACTCGGAGTAGCTCCGGCAAAGCATAAAAACCTCAATTAGAGCATTTTGTTATCATTTAGCACTTAAAACATCAATAAAGTATGGTTAACTTAGAGCATAAGTAGCATCTACATTGCATAATATTGACTACTATCAGGTCACAACCCTAGCTATTAGTCTAGCTACTCATAGAAATAGTAGACATCAAAGATGAAAAGAAGATAAAATTCATAATACTAGATTAAAAGATAAAAATCTAATGTTGTAAGATAATCTTGCACATAATTTCCCAAAACGAAAGTTACAGCCGTCTCACATGCTCAACTAATACACAACATCACGGTCACGTAGGAGACTTTCGCGACCGCATAATTCTGACGCGGACCACACTTCTTGTTTTTTCTTTATATTTTAATCTTTGTGAACCTCAGAAACCGCATTCCGCGTAATTCCAATCGCGGCCAGCCGGTACTTTTTCGGCCACACCTTTCTGATGCGGTCCTCGTTCATCTTTTAACCCAAAAATCAACCTCTCTGAATCTGCCTTTCCCGGACCTCGAAATAGTGATCACGACTTTTTTTGGCCCTAAACACAAGTAAAAGAGAGCAAATAATAGGTTTAAATCCCTACTTATAAACTCCCCCAAACTTAAGCTTTTGTTTGTCCTCAAGCAATAAGGTAATTCCCACCTCCACAAAAAAAAGAAAAGGATATTTTAGCTGGCCTAAGTTGACTCCATCAAGCATCAATTGGGACTAACAATGACCCTCAACACAAATGAGTTATCAAAAACATCATGTTATGACCTTTTGAGTACCATAGTTTTAATGTGACACTAGAGCATCAAGAGTTGACTCAATTCATCAAGGAATCTCGCTCTATCACGTAGGTCATTGTGGATCCCAAACTCCTCCTCCTCTACTCTCCATGAGCAAATCTCATTTTTTAGAATGTAACACTCAAAACAAGAATTGTGAAGAAGTGCGCTCATCACTCTCAAAAGAATGCCACAAGTCCGACTCTAAGTACCATAAGTTTTCCCCTTATGTAAATCACCACTAATATAAGCTCACTCAACTTGAAATCATATAGGGCTTTAACGGGGATGTAACGAATGCTTATGGATCAAGGTAGGACTTATTGAACCATGATGGTTTCATCTTTCCTTAAGCACTCCTTTTTCTCATTTCGGCTCATACTTTCTTGACTTTTTGAGTCATTATCTTCTTCCTTAGGCGAACTAGAGAGACATACCGTCACTCTTTCTTACTCATGAAAATCATTTTTCTCTTTTTCTCATCATTCCATGTCTTTCATCATTGCGTTCTTTGAATCCCTTCAACCTTCACTTTCTTTTTGACATATTTCTTTTTGGCTTTTCTTCCTTTTCTTTGCCCTTTCCTTTACTTCAATTCTTTTTCTTCTTTGAACCTTTTATCACTTTCAAATTCCTCGACTCTCACCCAAACTTATGCTTTTGCCAATTTTTCATCATGAATGTTAAGGAAAGATTGGGTGCCAAGAGAGGGTCATTATAAAACGGATAATATGTGGCTACTGAATGAAAAAGGCTTAGGCTCAAAGGGTTTGACTAGGGATATCACATTGGTAGGCTACAGAAGCTTTCAAAGTTTAAATTGGACCAAGGAGGTCCTAAAATCATTTCTCAAGTCGATCTACACTTAGAATTTTTCCTAGACAAACATGCAAGGCAAGTTCTAGACTTATTGGCACAAAACTTGGACTTGAAATTCAATAGCTCACCTCTCAAGCTGCTGGATTGTTAAAGAGAATCCACTCATGGCTCACAACAACCGTAGCTAAGATTGAAAATCACAAATGGCTCAAGGAAACCACTCGATGATTATTTTAGTCAACTAAAGAGTTTGAAGGTCACAACTAGAGCTAATCTTTGCCAATCAACTTGTCTATAACCATGAAGTTGAAGGTAAATGTGTTAGTACCAAGTGAAGCCTGCTTGAGACACTTTTATTCATTACTACTATATACACCAAAACAAAAAGAAAACGGACTCAATCCCTTAAGAAGGTTGTCACGCCATCCATCATTGGGAAAAGCCACCTGGTTCACACAACATCCACCTTTGGAAATAACCGTGACATTAAGAAAACTAAAGGCTTATTGTTCACAAAAAAACGTAAAAAGAAGCTATAAAATTAAAAAGAAGCTACTAAAGGAAATAAGAAGTTATGCTACTAAGGAAAAACACGAAAGAAGTTACGAAGTAAACTACGGAAAGTAAACTGAATATGTACAAAATGGAACAAAACGAATATATACATAATGGAAATGAATATATACATCAAATGGTAAAATTATATACATACCAAAAGTGAAAATAAAGATAAAGAAAAATAGTATCATAGTTATTACATACCAAATGCCATCACAAATCAAAATGCACCACCCCCCAAATAAAAAATAGCATTGTCCTCAATGCTAATAACAAAATAAGATCATGGAAAGGTTAGAGAGTAAAGAGAACTCCCTGTGTGGCCTCTGTCTGCATCGGGTCAGGAACATGAGTAGGGTCCTCAAACTTCATAAGGGTCATTAGATTCCTCTGTGTCCTCTAACTAGATCTCCACATCCTCTGACTGGGGACTACGGGGTTGCTGAGCATCTGGATCATCTCCTCAGCAGTATGTGTAGTGACATCCGGCTCTTCGGTCTGGCCAGCTACTGCATTTGATGCCTCATGCTCTACTGCCTGTGCTGATGGGGTTGTCTCCTCCATGAGAAGGTCCAGTGGGATATATCCAGCAGAGGCAATCTTCTCTACCTCCTTTTTCAGCTTCTCCACTGACTCTTTTGAGGCCTGAGTCTTCCTCATCTTCTTCACTTGCTTGCCCAGGTCCTTGATAACCTTACCATGTGCATCAAGAGTCCCTAGGATCTTTTTTTGGTTGTCCAGGAGCTTCTTCTGGTTACCCAGAAGCTCCTTCAATGAATCCTCCACTGATGGAGGTACCTGAAGTTGTCATGGGGAAAAAGACTGTGTTGCTAATGCACTAGATAGGACAGTAAGCTTTGTGGTAGCTGCCTGCATCCAGTTGTTGAGGATGGATATTGTCTGTGAAACCCGCAGTGCAGTCTGAGGGTAGGTGGAAGATGAAGGCACATATAATGGCACTATGATGGATGGTCCAGATGAAGGAGGAGGCATGGCAGCTGAAGAACCGGCTGCTGTGGAAGGCTCTGACCCGGTGGCCACTACCCTTTGCTCTTTAGACTGGCTAGTGGAGCTAGTGGATTTACCCTTGGCTTTAGGGTTGTCCGCCCCTTGGAGGTGATACCAGGAGAAAGGCTTTTTAGGCCTCATCTTCGTATCAAAGTGCCTCTTCTCTACCCCTTGGTCTTCGAGATACTCAGTGATGAAATTGGTGTAGGGATAAAATCTTTCTTCTTTGTCAACCACCTTGGAGATGTGGTAAGACATCAGGTTCCCCACATTAATTGGATACCCCGCCTGATGGAAGCTATCAAGATTGCACAGGTGAGTGGAAGGACATTATCATGCAGGCAAGGGTCAAGCTGGCTGCACACAAATGTTGACCACCATTTGGCTTCAAAGCTAAGGGTGTTTCTGACTATTGGGAATCCAACTGTGAGCCATGCCGGTGTTCTCCCTAGAATAGCTAATATCTTCGCTAGCCATGGAAAAGCTGCTTCATCCAAGGCCAGCTTCTCCAAGTACTGCACTTCCTCCATATCCTCAAATCTGGCATATGAGTTTAGAGTGTGGCCATCAAACTGGATCTTCAAGTTCCGGACCTTTGTCACAGTTGTACCCTTTTAGATGTGGGAAACATTCGCATGAACTCCTTGAAAATGTATTCATTGGCATCCACCACTTTGCCGGTGAAGTACTTCCACCATTTTCTCTCCTCAAATTGTTTTAAGACATTTGGATTATGGGGAAGTAGGTCTCTTGTTATCAAATGTTGCTCAAGTGTGAGCGACCTTTAGGGTCACCATTCCCAGAATTTTACATAGGCCTTCTCACTCACGAATGTGTCAGCCCAAACCTCGGGCTTCCTTGACCTAGCCAACCCTCCCACATTAGTATCTCCCATCATCCGGGACCTCGTCATCATCATCAAGTGGGGAAGATGGTTTCGATGTCTCACTACCTCCCTCTAAGCCATCAGACAACCCAGAAGAGGAGGTAGGTTCATTGACTAGACGGAATGGTTGTAATTGCGCCTCCGGTTGAGGTTGTGTAGATTCCCCCTCAGAAGTTTCCTTGGATGTGAGGTATTCACTTGTGTCCGAGGATTCCGGAGGAGGTCTAACGAGGGTAGCCTTATTTCCCACTACTCTTTGGACTAATAAGGGAAAGATCTTCTTTCTTTTACCTCAGCCTCGAGAGGATTCTGCCCTCCCTTTTGAAGTGTCTCCTCTACCACGAGAACGTACCATTTTTTGCAACACACAAGTAGTGAAAGACAGTTAGAATTGGGGTTCAACATGTGTTAAAGCAGTACATATGAAATGAAAAACAATGCTTCTCAGAATAGGGCAGGGCAGCGCTGACCGCACAAAAATGAGTGCGGCCGCGAACTGCCCATCGTTGACTGCGTAAAAGTAACGCGGACACGAAGAGGCCAGGCTCAGACTACTGGCTCTCTGTAGTTGATCAAACGCGGACCACACAAAAATGAGTGTGGCCGCAAAAGACCCATCGCGGACCACACAAAATTGAGTGCAGCCACGAAAGCAAATTATTGACTCTCTAAAGTTCTATTATGCGGACATCGCAAAAATGAGGGCGGTCGCGAAATACCAACCGCGGACCGCACAAAAGTGATAGCGGCCGCGAAATCTAATCAACTATCAATGCCTTGAATCTAGGGTATCGCGGACAGCAAAAAAATATGCGCGGCTGCGAAATTCAAATTAAGTCGGCATTGATGAACACTTAAAACTAGGGTTTTCACTAATTACCCAAGAATTATAGCAATTAAACATGCAAAGTTACTGACCCCAGCTCCCATTATGCATACAAACACTACCCATATGTTTTTAAACAAAGATTAAGCATTATTTTGACATTATGGAATGCATCTAACCCTAACTAAAAAGGAAAATTAAAACAAAGAAAAAGAAAAGAAAAAGATGAAATCAAATCATTGACATGAACATACCAATTGTGAAAATTTGTAGGAAATCTACACTTGATGAGAATGAGATGAGATTGAAAGCAAGGAAAGGTGCACAATGCTTTAGGTGTGTTTGAGAGGTTAGGGTTCGTAAAGTGTGAAAAGTTCCACAAACTTCTATTTATACTCATAATCCAGTGATCCCACCGACATACCTGAGTGCGGACGCAAACTTTTGTCGCGGTCCGCACTCTTTACCTTTTTGTAGCTCTGCTTTAGATGTATGGGCGCGGTCTGCGAAGAATTGGTCGCGACCCCACAATTAGTGTCCGTGAAAATTTGAACGCGGCCGCGACTCTGAAGAAATTTTGATAGGCCAACTTCAGAGAGTTGGAATTTTGCCCATTTCAGCTACATGACCGTGCAAAAAATTGTGCGGCCGCGAAGTGCTTGTGCAGTCCGTGTAATTTTGAGCGCGGTCCGCAAAATTTCATCACTTAGCCAAATTTTTCCTTGTCAATTTCCTACACCGCAACCATTTCCTACATACACTTCACAACCAGTTAGGCCAAAAACATGCCTAATCTAAGAAAAAAATCAAAAGAAATAAAAACACATAGGTTTCCTCCCAAGAAGCGCCTGATTTAACGTCGCGACACGACACATGTTACCATCATCATTTGAAATGGATCAATTCCATAACATAGCTATCATCAATCTTTCCAAGGTAGTTCTTCACTCGGTTCCCATTGACTCTAAAGATTTCACCATTCTTGTTTTTCAAATCTAGTGCACCGAAAGGAGTTACATGTACCACTTCAAAAGGACCACTCCACTTTGACTTGAGCTTTCCAAGAAACATTTGTAACCGAGAGTTGAACAGAAGAACCAAGTCACCCTCTTTGAACTCTTTGTTCCGGATATACTTATCGTGTAGATACTTCATTTTTTCCTTATACAAGGACGAGCTGGAGTAAGCATGGAACCAAAACTCGTCAAGTTCATTTAGTTGCTCTACCTGGAGATTGGCAGCTACATCCCATTCAAGGTTCAATTTCTTCAGCGCCCACATGGACTTGTGCTCTAATTCTACTGGAAGGTGACATGCTTTCCCAAATACCAACTGAAATGGAGACATACCAATTGGAGTCTTGTAAGTTGTTCTATAGGCCCATAAAGCATCGTCAAGTTTCCTTGACCAATCAGTCCGGTTTGCATTGACAGTCTTGGATAGAATTCTCTTAATCTCACTGTTGGAGATCTCAACTTGTCCAGTTGCCTGGGGGTGATAGGGGGTTGACACCTTATGAGTGATACCATACTTGGAGAGTAAAGTGTGAAAGACTTGTTGCAAAAATGAGAACTCCCATCACTAATGATAGCCCTTGGGGTGTCGAACCTTGTGAAGATATTTTTCTTTAAGAAAGACACCACACTTTGTGCCTCATTGTTGGTCAAATCCATAGCTTCAACCCATTTAGAAACTTAATCCAAAACAACAAGAATATAGGTGTTCCCACATGAACTCACAAATGGCCCCATAAAGTCGATGCCCCACACATCGAAAATATCAATTTCAAGGATGGTGGTGAGAGGCATTTCATTATTCTTGTAAATTCCACTGGCTCTTTGGAACTCATCACAACGCCTAACGAGCTCGCTAGCGTCTTTGTACAAGGTAGGCCAATAGAATCCACAACCTAGGACCTTTCCAGCAGTTCTTGCCCCACCATGATGACCAACATAAGGCGAGGAATGGCAAGCTTCAAGAATACTTAATTGCTCTTCTTCCGGAACACATCTACGGATAACACCATCATTGCAAATTTTGAAAAGATATGGCTCGTCCAATAATAATCCAAGAAGTCCCATTTGAGCTTCTTCCTTTGGTTTGAAGAGAACTCATTCGGGACAATTCCGGTCACAACAAAGTTAGCCATATCGGCGAACCAAGGCATCCCGGTCAAAGACACGGAGAGGAGTTTTTCATCCCGAAATGAATCATTAATCTCGAGGTCATCATGGGGCCTCCCCTCCTCTTCCAAGTGGGACAAGTGGTCCGCCACTTGATTCTCACTCCCTTTGTGGTCTATGATTTCAAGGTCAAAATCTTGTAGAAGAAGAACTCACCGCATCAACCTAACCTTAGAGTTTTTTACTCATCAAATAATGAAGTGTCGCGTGATCGGTGTGCATAATCACTTTGGTACACATGAGGTACGGGCGGAACTTTTCCATGGCAAAGACAATGGCTAATAGCTCTTTCTTGGTCACCGTATAGTTGACTAGGGATTAGTTCATTGTCTTGCTTGCATAATAGACCGGATCAAATATCTTATTGATTCTTTACCCCAAAACCGCTCCTACCGCCACGTCGATACCATCGCACATGAGCTCAAATGGAAAGCTCCAATTGGGTGCGGTAATGATGGGAGTGGTAGTCAACCTATACTTGAGTAGCTCAAAATCTTTCTTGCAATCATCATTGAACACAAACTTGGCCTCTTTTTCCAACAACTTGCACAAGGGGTTCACCACTTTTGAGAAATCCTTGATGAACCTACGGTAAAACCCGCGTGACCAAGAAAGTTCCTCACTCCCTTGACGGAAGTAGGAGGAGTGAGTTTTTATATCACTTCAATTTTTGCTTTGTCCACTTCAATATCGTTCTTGGAGATCTTATGTCGAGGACAATGCCCTCCTCGACCATAAAATGACACTTCTCCCAATTAAGTACTAAATTGGTCTCTTCACATCGGGCCAACACTTTATCAATATTATCTAAACATTCTTCAAAGGAATCCACCACAACACTGAAATCATCCATGAACACCTCTAGGAAGTCCTCCACTTCCGTGAATATTGCCATCATGCACCACTGAAAAGTAGCCGGTGCATTACACAAACCAAACGGCATCCGTGAGAATGCAAATGTGCCATACAGATAAGTGAATGTGGTTTTCTCTTAGTCTTCAAGTGCAATGAGAATCTGTTTATATCTGGAATACCCATCCAAAAAGCAATAATAAGCTCCTCCGGCAAGCCTATCCAACATTTGATCAAGAAATGGCAACGGGAAATGGTCTTTTCGGGTCACTTTGTTCAGCTTCTTATAATTCCATGCATACTCTCCAACCGGTGACAGTTCTTGTGGGGATCAATTCATTTCTATCATTTGTGACCACAGTCATGCCCCTTCTTTAGGACACATTGTACCGGTGAAGTCCAAGAACTATCGGAAATGGGGTACACAACCCCTGCATCTAGCCACTTGATGTTCTCTTTCTTGACTACCTCTTGCATGGCCTCATTCAACCTCCTTTGATGTTCCACGAAGGGTTTGACATCTTCCTCTAATATGATTTTGTGCATGCAAAAGGCGGGGCTTATACCCTGAATATCCGCCAATGTCCAACCTATTGCCTTCTTCCTCCTTTGAAGCACCGCAAGGGTGGAATCTACCTACACATTAGTTAAGCACGAGGAAACAATAACATGTAATATGGAACAAGGGCCTAAGAATTCATACCTGAGGTGTGAAGGCAAAGGCTTCAACTCCAATGTTGGTGTCTTCTCGATGGAGGGCATTGTTGGTGGAGTCTTCTCATTCTCAAGGTCCAAGGAAAGTTTACGGGGCCCATATGTATAGGATCCCATTCCTTGCAAAGCATTTGCACATTCTACCATGCCTCCCTTCTCATTCTCATCATGATTCAACAACACAGCTTCCAAAGGGTCTTCCACATTAATAATAGCACTTGTGTCATCAACAACCACCTCATTCACAAGATCCATAAACGAACACACTTCGTTGCTATTAGGCTGCCTCATTAACTTGCACACGTGGAACACAAATTTTTAATCGCCCACCCTGAAGGTGAGCTCCCCAACTTCCATGTCAACTAAGGCCTTCCATGTATCTAGGAAAGGTCTCCCAAATATGATTGACACCTCATAGTCAACCTCACAGTCAAGTATCACAAAATCTGCAGGAAGAATGAACTTGTTGACCCGAACTAGCACATCATCAATTATCCCCAATGGACTCTTCATTTTATGGTCCGCCATTTGCAACCTCATGGAAGTAAGTCTTGGTTGCCCAATCCCCAATGTCTTGAACACAGAATAAGGCATCAAATTAATGCTCGCTCCCAAATCACACAAGGCTTTGGCGAAATCGGCACTACCAATAGTGCATGGAATTGTAAAGGAACCTGGGTCTTCTAGATTTGGATCCATGGAATGCACAATGGAACTCACTTGATGTGTCGTTTTGATCGTCTCATAGTTAATTGACCTCTTCTTTGTTACCAAGTCTTTCATGAACTTGGCATATCCCGACATTTGCTCTAGAGCTTCAACCAAAGTCACATTTATGGACAAAATTTTCATCATATCAATGAATTTTTTGAATTGGTTCTCATTGTTTTGCTTTGCGAGCCTTTGAGGATATGGTGGAGGAGGCCTTGGAAAAGGATCCTTGGGTTTGGGCACTACCGTTTTTGGTATTTCTATCACTTGTTCCCTAGACGGGTTCACATCATTTTGAGTTTCCTTCACGTTGTCATCAATTTCTATCCTCACTCCATCATTCACATTCTCATGATTTACTTGCACATCATTGCTTGGGTCATCATCATCTTGCAATGACACATCATCACTCACAATCTTCCTTGGATTAGAGGTACTAACAACTCCACCTCTACCACTTCTTATAGTCACCACCATAGAATGTCCCGTATTGTTCCCACCCTTCGGGTTTACTACTGTATCAGTTGGTAGTGCCCCCGTCGGGCGAGTATTCAATGCTTGAGAAATTTGATCCATTTAGACTTCCAAGTTACGGATAGAAGTGTTATGGGAGGCTATTTGGGCATCGGAGTCGGTATTTCTATCCATCATTTGTTTGAACATGTTTTCTATCTGTCCCACGTCATTGTTAGAAGAACTTTGCCCTTGTGACGGATATGGAGGTGGGTTGTTGGGTTGTCGATACATCGGGGGCCTTTGAAACCCGACCCCCGATTTCCTTGATTATTGTTATTCCAACCCCCTTGATTTCCATTGCCTCCCCAATTACCATTATTGTTGCCACCCCAATTGCCTTGGTTATTTCCTTGATTCCCCCAATTGTTCGGATTGTTGTTGTTGCCACTATTCCAATTCCCTTGGCCCCCAATTTTGGTTGTTTCCTTGTGATCTCCACTATTGTTGATTTGGAGCATTGCTCCGTTGACCTTGGTAATTATTGGCATACAAAACCTCTTCACTTTGATCATCATAAGAATACTCTTGATTGTAACCATTGCCACTTTGCTCAAATTGATCTTGATTGTTTTGAACTTGTTTACCTCGTTGTCTTCGCTTGTTGACCATCATGTTTACCCTTTCCATGGAATTTACTTGCTTTTACCCCTAAACATGCTGAAGTTGAGCCTTGGCTAACTGATTCATGGGGGTTGTCTACTCTGTTATGGCTTGTCCGTGATCATGAAGTTCCTTGTGAAGGGGGATAACATTAGGGTCACCATGAGGAACGTTGGATCGAATTTGCCAAGATGAAGAGGTGTCCGCCATCTCATCTAATATTTCACATGCTTCTGAATATGGCGTGTTCATGAAGTTACCCCCTGCGAGCTGATTCACCACACACTGGTTAGTTGTGTTGATACCCCTATAAAAGGTTTGCCGGATCATTGCTTCAGTCATATCATTGTTGGGGAATTCTTTGACCATTGTATGGTACCCGTTATGATGTGGCTCTTGCTTCAGTCATATCATGTAATGGTTCATTTGGATCTTGTTTAAAAGCTAAGATCCCATCTCTCAATGTTGCCATATGTCCCGGAGGGAAAAACTTTGCTATGGAATTCTCGGCCAACTCATCCCAAGTGGTGATGGAATTCTTGGGTAGCCTCTCAAGTCAATCCAAAGCCTTCCCTCGAAGTGAGAACGGGAAAAGCCTTAACCTCAAAGCATCCTCAGATACATTTGTCTGCTTTCTCCCCCAGCACGTGTCTACAAACCTTTGTGATGCTCATATGCGTTCTGATGTAGAGCTCCGGTGAAGAAACCCGTTTGTTCCAATAGAGTAAGCATGAAATTTTTTATTTGATAATTGCCCACCTGAATTCGGGGCGGGATAATTGCACTTGCGTAGCCTTCATTGGGCAACACCCGGTGTGCTACCCTTGGAGGAGGTGGGGGAGGGTTTGGAACGTTGTTATGAGGCAAGCGACCTCTTCTTTGTACTTGAGGTTCAAGATGAACCTCATCCACTTCATTTTCATCTACCTTTTCCCCCTGAGGAATATGTCCGAGGGCCTCGTTAAGAGCCATTTGGTACCTAAAAGAAATTGACACACAAAACTAGAAAAACGGAAGGAATGAAAAACAAAACACACAAATAGTTAGATATATAGCTAAGACCCCGGCAATGGCACCAAACATTGATCGGGTCCAAGCCTACACTACTATTGAGTAGCGAGGATGATCGATGCATTTTTACCCAACTAGGTCGGGATCGAATCCACAGGGAGTTAATTTGTTTGGAATTAGATTTATATCTAAGTCTAGATGCGGGTTTTGCTCTTAATTACATTCCCACACATTTTGGTTTTGATTCTACTTCTAACTCTATTCTATTATTTGCAATGATTGAAACTAAGTACAATATTTTTTATGTTGGTTTTCAAGTGTTTAAAGAGACTAGGGTAGTGACTTCCGCCTAGGTGGATATCTAACGGGTAGCAAGAATCTAGGGCAAGCTTGATTAATTTGGGTCGTTATATAGCTATCACACCCAAGTACTCACTCTATACCTCTCGGTTGTTTGAGTAATTTTTCCCAATTTGGTTTTCTCAAGTCCAAATGGGTATTCAAGCAATTCAAGTGATATTAGCTCAAGTCGGGTATTACTATCTATAAGTTTACCCCTTCAATTTGGGTTATCAACTTCTTGAGTTCACCCAAATTCCTTGTTAGCCTAGTTTTCCTAGACTTAGTCCCTCTTTCTCAAGTAGAGACTAAGTCATAAAGGCATGAATCAGTGTTTGCAATCACTAATTCCACAATTCTAGCAAGAACTAGGCTAAATATCACTAACCCATAGATATTCAAGCCCTAAAATTCAATACCTATTAAATACACACACTAGGGTTGGGTCACAACTCAGTTATGGGCCTAGCTACTCATGGAAATAGCAGGAATCAAAGATGAAAAGAAGATAAATTCATAATACTAGATTAAAAGATAAAAATCTAATGTTGTAAGATAAATCTTGCACAAAATTTCCCAAAACGGAAGTTACAGCCGTCTCACGTGCTCGCTAATACACAACATAACCTATAAATGACAAAACATTATATTTATACTAAGCTAAAATATTCGCACAAAAATACCCCTTCAGAGGTTGTGCGGCCGCGTAATTCTGAGTGCGACCGCACTCTTGCTTTCGCGGTCTCATAATTCTGATCACGATCTGCGTTCATCACTTCTGGATCTGGGTTGAGCATAGTTTCGCAGACTGCATAATTCCATCGTGGTCGCGTAAGATACTTCTACGGCCGCATAATTCTGACGCGGATCGCACTTCTTGTTTTTTATTCAAATGTAAGATCTCTGAACCTCAGCAACCGCGGTCCGCGTAATTCCAATCGCGACCGCACAGGTACTTACGCGGCCGCACCTTCCTGATGCGATCCGCGTTCATCCTTTAGCCCCAAAATCAACCTCTCTGAATCTGCCTTTCGCGGACCTCAAAATATTGCTCGCCACCGCACAATATTTATATGGTCCGCGTTTCTCATCTCTTGGCCCAATCTTGGTTTTTGTTCAAGTTTTGACTCCTTTATGAGTTGATTATGACTCCTTTACGAGTTGATTATGACTCCTTTGGCTCATTTTGAACAACCCTTACAAGCAAGCATATTACATTGTTTCAGGGAATACCTTCACATATTTTGCCCCTAAACACAAGTAAAAGAGAGAAAATAATAGGTTAAAATCCCTACTTATCATGCTTCGGAACACTCCTTTTGGAGTCGGATTTCATCTTTATAGATTAAACCTCCAGCATTCCTTCAATTTGCACAATTTCATTAGTTTCGGGAACACAATTCAATACTTTCAGACTAAACAAAAGTTAAAAGGTGCTAATAACCAGTCAAAATCCCCACTTATCAGTACATAATTTCCTATTTACTATGTTAGTAGAACTCTAGGCGAGGCCGAATCAAGGTATCCTCACCTGGAAAAATTAGCGCTCGCTTTGCTAAGCGCTTCTAGGAAGCTAAAGTCGTACTTTCAATGCCACCCTATATAGTGTCGTAATCTCTTACCAGCTGAGGAATATCATGCATAAGCCCGAGCTCTCGGGCTAGTTGGACAAATGGGCCGTGGAAATTAACGGGTACTATATCGAGTTTCGACCCCGAACCACCATAAAATCTCAGATTTTAGTAGACTTTGTGGATAACTTTACGCCGGCCTTAATACCCAAAGTCGAAAGGGAACCATCTACGGGAAATATAATTAGACAGTCCATTAGAACTGTAAAATTGACTAACAATTAAGTCGAGTATGAGGCCATGATTACTGCTCTAGAATTGGCTAAGAGCCTTGGGGCCAAAGTGATCGAAGCCAAGTGCGACTCCCTCCTCGTGGTAAACCAAATTAACAGAACGCTCTAGGTAAAAGAAGAACGACTACGGAGATAATTTAACAAATTGCAAGTAACCCTACACCAATTCAAGGAATGGACCCTGCAACATGTACCCCCAGATCAAAATAGTGAGGTCGATGCACTAGCGAATATGGGGTCATCGGTCGAGTCCGACAAATTCAGCTCGGGAGCAATGGTGCAACTAATGAATTCAGTGATAGAAGATGGCCACGCTGAAGTAAACTCAACGAGTTTAACTTGGTATTGGATAAACAAAAATATAGACTACTTGAAGACAGGAAAATTGCTTTCGGATCCCAAAGACTCGAGAACCCTGCGCACCAAAGTCGCCAGATTTAGCTTGGTCGAAGGGGCATTGTTCAGGAGGTCTTTCTTCGGAACACTAGCCAGATTCTTGGCACATGGGTAGACCAAATACACCACGAAAGAAGTTCACGAGGGCACTTGCGGGAACCATTCTAGGGCAAAATCCTTGGTTCGGAAGCTAATCAGAGTCGGCTACTACTGGGCCGAAATGGAAAAGGATGTGGAACACTTCGTACAAAAGTGCGACGAGTGCACAAGACACGCCCCCATAATCCATAAACCGAGAGAAATGCTTCACTCGATCCTGTCTCCATGGCCATTTGTGAAGTGGGCAATATACATCATCGGTCCCCTGCCATGGGCACCAGGTAAAGCTCAACTCATACTATTCATGATCAATTATTTTCCAAATGGGTCAATGATCAAGCATTCGGAAAGTTCCAAGAGAAAAAAGTAATTACTTCATCTGGGATCACATAATATATCGATTTGGGATATCGGCCGAGATTGTTTGCGACAACAGAAAACAATTCATTGGAAGCAAGGTGAGCAGGTTTTTCGAAGATCACAAGATCGAGAACATACTATCAACGCCTTATCCTCCTAGTGGGAATGGTCAGGTGGAATCAACTAACAAGGCTATACTCCAAAAATCAATAAAGAGGTTGACCCATTCGAAAGGAAATGGAAGGATCTTCCCCGAAGTCCTATGGGTATACCGTATGACTCAAGCACCGGGGCCACACCGTTTTTTGCTGTCTACGGAGATGAAGCCCTAATACAGATTGAGGTAGGGGAACCAAGCCTCATATTCCAGTATGATACCAAAGAGTCTAACGGTGAAGCCATGATCAAGAGCCTGGAACTATTGGACGAAAGGCGGGAGGCCGCCATGGTCTGGTTGACCTCCCAAAAGTAGCGAGTAAAAAGATAATACAACCATAGATCCAAACTCTGACATTTTCAAGTCGGGGACTTGGCATTGAGAAAGGTAACACTACACACCGGGAATGCGAACGAAGGAAAACTGAGCCCAAATTGGGAAGGGTCGTATCGAGTTGTCAGAATAACCGTCAAAGGCTCATATAAACTCAAAGCAGAAAACGGTGTACAACTACCAGACAACTGGAACATGACACACTTAAAGCGGTACTACTGCTAAGGTACGAACTCAATTCCTTTTTAATTGTGTTATAAATCGGACTAATGTAATGCAGGTAATCGGCCAAGGACGGATGCGACTATTAAGTCGGAAAGCACATGTTGCACTCTTTTTCCCTTGAACCAGTTTTGTCTCGAAGTGGGTTTTTCAGTAAGTTTTTTAACGAGGCAACAATAAAAATGTGCTACCTTAGATTTGAAGACCGGTCTTAAAGCAAGTGAGATCGAGACCAGCCCCTTGTATAGGTATAGGGTGGAAAACCTGCGCTTCTTCAAATATTCCATAAATATAAATAAAGTAGGGACTTCAACGCTTGACTAACAAGCGAGAAAGTTGACTTTGAGAAAGAAAAGGGACGATGATTGTTTGCATCAGATCAACAGGATCTGATCCCTCTGTAGGCATATCAATTTTATTGGAATTAAATCTGTAAAATAATTTAGACTATATTATAAATTCAAGATATATTAGTTAAAATAAATTTATTTGGATATATGATTAGATTAGTTATATAAGTCCAACATATATGGATTAAATAAATAAGTCTTAATCCATTGAGCTAGCCCATTTAATTGGGCTAAAGTGATGAGCTCACTGCATTAAGCCCAAGATATCATCTTCCTAGAGGCCCAATTTGGTGCCGCGTGTCAAATGACGTGGCACGTTGATCGGGTCCAAGCCTACACTATTATTGAGTAGTGAGGTGTTCGATGTAGTTTTAACCCAACTAAGGTCGGGATCGAATCCTCATGGAGTTAATGTTTGGAATTATGTTTATATCTAAGTGAGTTGCGGGCTTTGAATCTAATTACATTTTCACAAGTTTGGGTTTATATTCTACTTCTATCTTTACTCTAATGATTGCAATAATTGAAACTAAGGACTATATTTTTGTTGGTATTTTCAAGTGTTAAAAGAGACTAGGGTCGTGACTTCTACCTAGGTGGTTATCTAACGGGTAGTAAAATCTAGGGCAAGCTTGATTAGTTGGGATTGTAATATAGCTATCACACCCGGGTACTCA
>ML284135.1:1606-12886 GCA_005239495.1 Nicotiana undulata
GGGGGGGGGGGTGAAGATGAGCGGGGGGGGGGGGGGGGTAGTCATTAGGGTTATTAATGGAAAGGGTGAATCTGGGTTGTTGATTTGAAATAATCAACGACTCAGATTGGAATGGGGATTGGGCCGGGTAATTTGGGAATTGGGATTGGGTAGTTTGGGAAAGGTAATTGGGTTAGGGTCCGAGTGAAATTAGGCTATAATTGGAATTAAAGGTGGCTATCAGTTAGATACCCGTTAAAAATAGATAAATAATTAATAAAATAGCTAATAATTATATAAAATGAAATTAATGCTAAATAAGTGAAATTATAGTAATTAACTAATATTAAAAATATAAAATGCCTAATTATTGAATTAAAATGGTATAAAATGTACATTTAGGCTATAACTGCAAAAATTATTGTAATTATAGCTAAATAATGCCAAATTGGCTAATTTGTGAAATAATTAAATCCAAATAGGATTTAAGTGATATATTGAGCTAGGAAATATTTTAAAATTATTTATAATATAATTTATGAATAATTATTGAATATAAAGTACTGAATAAATTGGAAAAGAAATTAATAAAAATATGGAAAAATATGGAAAAATACCAGTCATTATAAAGAGTGATTTTGGAAGGTATATATTCAAATTGTAAAACAATTTGGGGAAATATTGGGTATCAACAGCTGCCACTCTTTATCCGGGAAGGATGAAAGAGTTGTCGGGTAAAGACATGATGGCCAATTTTGACCGAGCGAAACGGTTTGAAGAGATTTAGACCACACCCTGGTTTTAGAGCTGCCTACATATCCTTGGTTTTACAGAAATCAGGCCGTATGTAGTTTAGGAGTCATCGACGAAGTATACCGATGAAGTTCTAGAAGTGCGGACGCAATGCATGGGACTGGATGAATAAGCGGCTTACGGGGTAGTTAGGAGAACTGGAGCGGTACCGCTCCTGCCAGGATGGCCGTTGCTTGCCGGATAACCTACAAATAAAAAATACAAGCATATATTGCGCGTAATTTAAACATGATGCAAGTTCCCGTCGGACCATGAATGATGCCTTTGGACGGTTAAGGATGACGTCCTTAGACCATGATGTCCTGGGCTATGAATTGCTTGATGCAGGATTCGCAGGCCATGAAAATGATGTTCTCGGGCCATGAGGATGGTGCCTCCGAACCATGACGCCTTTGAATAATGATATGCAAATGATTAAAAGAGATCCTCAGGCCATGACATGGTGTTCTCGGGCCATGAAGATGGTGCCTTCGAGCGATGGCGCCTTTTGGATAAGTCGGCAATATTTCATCCCATGAAGATGCAATAGTGTGATGCTAACAAGACAGAGCTTAGTCTTGCGAATTAAAGGGCAGAGCTTAGCTCGAAAGGAAAGTGAAGTAAATGGTGCTTGAAGCAGTAGTTATTCTTGAAAAGTAAATTGGAGGCAGAGCTTAGCCTCAAAAGGCAGAATGGTAGCCTTATGCAATACAGATGGAGATAGTGCTTAGTCTCGGAAGGCAAAATGGTAGCCTTATGCAACGATGTATATGGAGGAAGAGCTTAACCTCAGAAGGCAGAATTGTAGCCTTATGCAGAGATGCAAATGCAGATGGAGACAACGTTTAGTTTCGGAAGGCAGAATGGTACCCTTATGCAACGATGTAGATGGAGGTAGAGCTTAACCTCGGAAGGTAGAATGGTAGCCTTATGCAGAGATGCAAATGCAGATGGAGACAACGTTTAGTCTCGGAAGGCAGAAAGGTAGCCTTATGCGAGTTGGAAGGCAGAATGGTAGCCTTATGCAGAGATGCAAATGCAGATGGAGACAACGTTTAGTCTCGGAAGGCAGAAAGGTAGCCTTATGCGAGTTGGAAGGCAGAATGGTAGCCTTATGCAAGTTGGAAGGCAAAATGGTAGCCTTATGCAAAGATGCGAATGCAGAGGGAGACAACGTTTAGTCTCGAAAGGCAGAAAGGTAGCCTTATGCGAGAAATAAAACGACGATAGGAATTCTTATCTGGTGATAAATTGGGGCATTGTGATTGTGGAGCATTATTTGTATAGATAATAGATGTCGGCAAGTGTGATGGTTTCGAGAATTGTGATTCTGAACACGTTCATTCTTCGCGCGAGCATCGAACTTTGGCATTTGCAATTGTGATGAAATTTGTGACTTCTTAGCATGTTTATCCTTTGTGCCTGCATCCAAAGAAAAATCGTGAGTTTTGTAAATGGGGGGGGGTTAGTTCGTACCCCCGCTGGCTTTCTTTGACTTGCTGGGCTTGATCTGATGATACTGTCTGTATCATTGGGGTAGCGTTGCTAAACAAAGATGTTTCAAGAACAAACATGCATGATTTTGTAAAAGTATAGCATAATGTATAATTTTAAAATAATTTTGGGATGAACCGACGACCGTGACACGGTTCGAGACATTGTAACCTCTCCTGCCACGGAATTTTGAGGGCCCTCCTCAAAATTCTGCCCCAGTTTGATGGGTTAATGCTTCTGACTGTTGCTCGTGCGGCGATCATCTGAACTTGCTTCAGAATTTTTAGGGTCTTCCTCAAAATTCTGCCCCAGTTTCCAATTGCAAGGGAAAAATGAATTTTTTTATTGAATTATGACTGAACCCGTAGGGCTGCCTACGTATCCCCTCTTAAACGGGAATCAGGTCAGTCGTAGTTCAATTTACATCATCGATAAAAGCATAAGGATTACACATAGTAACGTTTGACTGCATCTGAATTGATTGGTTTTGGCCAGACTTCTCCATCCATTTCTGCAAGTATAAGTGCTCCTCCCGTTAGCACTCGGTGGACCATGTATGGGCCTTGCCAGTTGGGAGAGAACTTCCCTTTGGCTTTATCTTGATGTGGATAGATCTTCTTTAATACCAGTTGCCCTGGTGTGAACTGTCTCGGCTTGATTTTGTTGTTGAAGGATCTGGACATTCTGTTCTGATAGAGTTGACCATGATAGATTGCATTCATTCTCTTTCCGTCTATGAGGGCTAGTTTCTCATAACGGTTCTTTACCCATTCTGCGTCGTTGAGCTCAGCTTCTTGTATGATTCTTAAGGAGGGAATTTCTACTTCAGGGGGAATGACGACTTCTGTACCATAAACCAGCATGTAGGGGGTTGCCCCGGTCGATGTGCGGACTGTAGTGCGATATCCCAATAGAGAAAATGATAACTTCTCGTGCCACAGCTTGTGCTTTTATATCATCTTCCTTAGCATCTTCTTGATGTTTTTGTTGGCGGCCTCTACAGCTCCATCCATTTGAGGTCGATAGGCTGTGGAATTCTTGTGTTTGGTCTTGAAAGTTTCACACATGGCTTTCATCAAGTCGCTGTTGAGATTCGAACTATTGTCAGTGATGATTGACTCTGGAACTCCGAACCGGAAAACGATGCGATTGCGGACAAAGTCGGCCACGACGTTCTTAGTAACTGCTTTGTAGGAGGCTGCTTCAACCCATTTAGTGAAGTAATCAATGGCTACCAGAATGAACCTGTGTCCGTTGGAGGCGGCTGACTCGATTGGTCCAATAACGTCCATGCCCCAAGCAGCGAACGACCATGGTGAGATTGTTGCATTGAGCTCGTTTGGAGGTACCTTTATCATATCTACGTGAATCTGACAGTGGTGGAATTTCCGGACATACTGGATGCATCCCGTTTCCATAGTCATCCAAAAATAACCAGCTCGAAGTATCTTCTTTGCCAAAACAAAACCGCTCATATGTGGACCGCAGGTCCCAGCATGAATTTCCTCTAGTAGTTTTGATGCTTCCTTTGCGTCGACACATCTTAATAATCCCAAATCGGGAGTCCTCTTATACAGGATTACTCCGCTGTGAAAGAAGTTGTTGGATAGTCTCCAAAGTGTGCGTTTCTGAGTGGGATTTGCAAGCTCTAGGTACTCTCCTTTTGCCAAATACTCCTTGATATAATGAAACCAAGGCTTTCCGTCTGCTTCTTCTTCGACATGGGCACAATAAGCTAGCTGATTATGGATCTTCATGGAAATAGGATCAATGAAATTCTTGTCCGGGTGCTGGATCATTGAGGACAAAGTAGCCAATGCATCAGTGAACTCATTTTGAATTCTAGGAACGTAACGAAATTCTATCTTCGTGAACATCTTTCTCAATTTCTGCACGTGATGCAGATACGACAGTATCTTAGAATTCTTGGTTGCCCATTCTCCTTGTACCTGATGTACCTATAGGTCTGAATTACCAATCACTAACAGCTCTTGAACGTTCATGTCAATGGCCATGTTGAGCCCCAGGATGCAGGCCTCATATTCAGCCATGTTGTTGGTGTAGGGGAACCTGAGTTTGGCAGATACCAGATAATGCTGACCAGTTTCTGATATTAGGACTACTCTAATGCCGATTCCTTTGAAGTTTGCTGCTCCATCGAAGAACATTCTCAAACTGTCATAGGATTCTGCAATGTCTTCTCCTATGAATGATACCTCTTCATCAGGAAAATACGTTGTCAGAGGTTCCAATTCTCTGTCCACGGGGTTCTCAACAAGGTGGTCTGCCAGTGCTTGTCCCTTGACCGCTTTCTGAGTCACATAGGTAATGTCGAACTCACTCAGCGGGATTTTCCACTTAGCTAGCTTGCCAGTGGGCATGGGCTTCTGAAAGATGTACTTCAATGGTCCATTCTTGATATGAGATATGTCGTATAGGCACGAAGTAATGCCTCATCTTTTGAGAGACCCAAGTTAAAGCACAACAGGTGCATTCCAATAGAGAATATCGGGCCTCATACGGAGTGAACTTCTTGCTGAGATAATAAATAGCTTGCTCCTTCCTTCCTGTTTCGTCGTGCTGCCCCAGAATGCAACTGAAGGCTCCATCTAATACTGTAAGGTAGAGTAACAGAGGTCTACCTGGCTCAGGCGGTACCAAGACTGGTGGTATTGACAAGTACTCCTTAATTCTGTCAAAAGCTTTCTGGCAATCATCGGTCCATTTGGTTGCAGCGTCTTTCTTTAGCATTTTGAAGATCGCCTTACATATAACTGTGGATTGTGCTATGAAACGGCTGATGTAGTTAAGCCATTCCAAGAAACTCATCACATCTTTCTTGTTCCTTGGCAATGGTAATTCTTGAATGGCTTTGACCTTTGACAGATCCAACTCTATTCCTCGGCGGCTGACAATGAACCCGAGCAGCTTACCGGCAGGAACCCCGAATGCACACTTCGCGGGATTCAGCTTCATATTGTATTTTCGCAACCTATTGAAGAACTTCCTCAAGTCTGCTATGTGATCAGTGGATTTCTTGGATTTGATAATAACATCATCCACGAATACCTCAATCTCCTTGTGTATCATATCGTGGAAGATAGTAGTCATAACCCTCATATAGGTGGCCCTAGCGTTCTTCAGGCCGAACGACATCATCTTGGAACAATATACTCCCCACGGCGTAATGAAAGACGTTTTCTCAGCATCTTCCTCATCCATCCAGATCTGATGATAACCAGCGAAGCAATCCACGAATGATTGTAGTTCATGCTTGGCACAATTGTCAATCAGGATATGTATATTTGGCAAGGGGAAGTTGTCTTTCGGACTGGACCGGTTGAGATCCCGGTAGTCGACACAGACTCTGACCTTCCCATCCTTCTTTGGAACTGGCACAATGTTGGCTAACCATGTCGGGTACTCGAGTACCCTGAGAACCTTGGCGTTGATTTGCTTGGTAACTTCTTCCTTGATTTTCAAACTCATGTCGGGTTTGAACTTTCTGAGCTTTTACTTTACCGGCGGACACATTGGATTGGTTGGAAATTTGTGAGCCACAATAGACGTACTTAGACCAGTCATGTTATCATACGACCAAGCGAATATATCCTCATACTCTTTCAAAAACTCTGTGTATTCTTTCTTTTCTGATGGTGACAAATGAATGCTGATGCGAGTCTCCTTGACGTTTTCCGAATCTCCCAGGTTGATAACTTCAGTCTCGTCCAGGTTGGACTTAGGTCTGTTCTCAAAGTTTTCAGCTTCTTTAACAATCTCATCGGGTATATCATCTTCTTCTGAATCAACGTCCGTTTGCTGCGTTGTCTCGTTGCATGTCAAAGTCATCGGTTCATCAAGACAAGTAATAGTAATGATGTATAGGTAAAGTAATGAGATAAAAATGATAGCAATAAATATTGATTCATAAGAAAAATTGAAAATGCTTTTGATAAATTGAATAATTGTTTTTTAACATTGAAGATCTTATTGCATGAATTAAAATGCGAGAAAGGAAATCATTTTGCAAAGAAAGACAATGAATAGTGCTTGTTTTAGCCTTGCTACCCCGAGGCTTGTCAGGCTTTGGTTGTCCTGATGGTTCAATTCTTGAGGCATGCCCCTCTGCTCAAAACCTGTATGGAAGGGCCTTCCTCCCCTCCTCCTCGAGAATAACACAACAGTCCATATCACTGTCCTCCAGAAACAACTTCCTCATTGCTGCAAGTGCTTATTCTTCATCTGATCCATAAATAATGTCAGCTTGTTGGAAGGTCTGCTCCATATGTGGTATTGTCTGCTCCAAAAGGTAATAAGGACCGCTCCAAGGTGGAGACCAGTTATTGAATTCTTCCCAGGTGTATTCGTATCCCAAACCGAAAGTGGTACCATGTTTCTTGAGCTTTATCGGTTTGGAGATCCCTTGGAGGTTCTTGTTGAGCCCTTTGCCAGGCTCGTACCCACTCCAACTTAGTATACTCTCGATTTTGCTAGCCCACCATTTGTCTTTTTCGATAGCATTGACCCGTTCAATGTGGTGGTAAGTTTCTCCACCCAGCTTCCTTCTTCTTTCAATCACCGGAATAGTATGGCGACTGTAAATAGGGTTGCTACTATCGCCATGAATAATCACCTCTTGGTGGTTCCGCTCGAACTTCACTACCTGATGTACTGTTGACGCTACGGCCCTAGCAGCATGGATCCAGGGTCGTCATAATAACAAGTTGTAGGACGCTGGTACCTCTATTACCTGGAAATCGACCTCGAACCAAGTTGGCCCCATTTGCAGGCACAGACTAATTTCACCAATGGTGGACCTTTGAGACCATCGAAAGCTTTAACATTTATTGCTCCATCCTTTATCTCATGCAACCCTTTACCCAGCTTCTTGAGTGTTATCAATGGACAGAGGTTAAGACTGGATCCTCCATCGATCAGGATTCAGGTGATGAAATAATCTTCGGATTGCACAGTGATGTGTAGCGCTTTGTATGCCCCAGCCCTTCAGGTGGCAGCTCGTCTTCATGAAAAGTGATCTTATGTCTTTCCAAAACTTGGCACACCATATTGGTCATTTCCCCGCTGGTGATATTGTTCGGCACATATGCTTCGTTCAACACCTTCAACAAAGCACCCCTGTGAGTCTCAGAATTCTGCAGCAAAGAAAGAATGGATATTTGTGCTGGCGTCTTGTTCAATTGGTCCATGACCTAGTACTCCTTGGCCTGTAGTTTCCTCTAGAGATCGTCTGGACCTGTCTCCATAATGGGAGGCCGATTGGAAGCCTGCTTGCTTGATTCGGCCAGATGTTCAGGGGTATAGACTCTACCCGTTCTTGTCATACCCTGTGCTGCGGCAGCTTCTTCAATCTTGACCTTGCCTTTCCTTCTCGCCTCGGTTGTATAGTCCCAAGGTATAGCATTTGTATAGAAGGGTGGCGTGGTTTCAATGACACTGGGATAGATGTGGCTATCCTCACTTCGAATAGAACACGTGCCCTAGGCGGCAAGACTGCAACCTCAAATGGTGCGGGTGCATTTGTCGGTTGATGGGTTCAGCAATGGCGGTATACTGTTTTGGAGGTCTGCGATCAAAATTAGGTCGAGGTCTAGGGAAGTATTGGCGTGCAGGGGGTGATTGATAATGGGATAGTTGAGAATTGTAAGTGTGGTAGACGGGAGCGGGTTGGGAGTATCTGGGTGAAGCAGGTTGATATGTAGGTGGCGGAGGTGATTGATAAGTTGGTGGTGGAGCTTGGTACGAGGGTGAGGGTGCTTGGTAATTTGGGGTCGGTTGATATGTGAGTGGAGGATTTGGGTAAGTTTGGTATTTGAGTAGGGATTTGGTTCTTTGTGCAACCACACGGCTCCCACGTCCCTTTTCTTGGACACACCACCAGACTGTAAAGCCTTATTTGTAGCTTGCAAGGCTTCAAAATTCGTGACCATGCCACTTTTAATACCTTCTTCGATCCTTTCTCCCAGCTTGATAATATCGGAGAATTGGTGGTTCTCAATCATCATCAACCGTTCATAGTACTGCGAGTCTTGAGCCTGAACAAAGAACTTGTTCATTTGCTCCTCTTCTAAAGTGGGTCTGACCTTAGCAGCTTCGGACCTCCAGCGAGTAGCATACTCGCGAAATGTCTCCGTAGGCTTCTTCTTCAAATTCTGGATGTAGAAAACGTCTTCAAATTCTGGATGTAGAAAACGTCTGGTGCATTCTCTGTATTAAATCTGAATCTATCCATAAATTCAGATGCCATGCTCACCCAGTTTGACCACTTCTTGGGATCTTGGCTAATGTCCATCTCCTTTCAAGCTCCTCATGAACAGCTTCATGCGGATCCTTTCATTCTTCCCTACGCCAACCAGCTTGTCACAATAAGTCCTTAGATGGACCCTTTGGTCACCTGTACCATCAAACATTTCTAACTTCGGAGGTTTGTACCCCTCAAGCAATTCGACATCAGGTTGTATGCAGAGGTCCTCATAATTCAACCCTTCGACTCCCTTTATTCCCTCAACGCCTTGAACCCGACTGGTCAGCTTCCTAAGTTCCCCGACCAAGTTCTTGATAAGCAGGTCCTTTTCATCAGACTCAGGTGTGTATGGGATAGGTGTAGTGGAGTGAGGCATGGTCTCCATGTAGATAGGATTATTGCGATGGCCTGACGCATGGGTGTGGAAATGATCGTTTGTGGAGTCTTGAGGCTCCGGGATAAGTAGTGGAGTGCTATTGGGGTATGGCAGGTGTTGCATTGGTTCTTTGGTGGAATAGCGTGATGGTGAGGTGCATGATGATTCTGAGGAGGCGGTGTTGGTGTTGTTTTGGGACATTCTGAGGAGGTGTAGGGTTTTGAGCATAAGGGAAGTTGACGTTTGGGACGTTGAGGGAAACTGACAGGTTGGCCAGATTTCGAACCTGATCAAGCTCTTCTTGGAATTTCAATAACTTTTGTTCAAGTGGTGACATATTCTCATTAGGAACCCGAATACCCTGGCCATCAGCGACCTCTACCCGTTCAGCTGTGATCTCCTTCATGATGTTGTTTAAATCTTCCATTTTATTCTTGCCTTTGGGAGGACTAGGATGAGGAGTGGGTGGAGGGCCCCTGGATCTTGTGATATAAGATGACGATGCCAGAGTGCACGAACTAACCTTTGGGGAGGGGAATAAATAAAAGAAACAAAACAAAAATAAAAAGTAGCCAAGTTAGTGAGGATTATGAAAAAGTATTGCATTATTTAAACACATAGTGCAGGAATGTAAAGCACGTCCTAATTTGGGGACCTCTTTTGTGCCTGAGGTAGGCCTAGCGACAAATTGATTTGGAGAACTTAAAATGCTAAATGCCTCATTTTATTGATAAGAAATAGACGAATCCCAAAACGACACTAAATAAACTGGAAGTAAAGGTCACTAATGGCCATTGGCCTTATTACAATGATAAAGAAAAGAAAGACATTCCTATATACTTGGTCCTAGAAGGACCTTCCCCAAACTCGACATTCTTGCTCCCCTCGAACAGCTTCCCCAACTCGCGAAATCCCAGCAACAGGTATGCTCTGTCTAGATGTCCACCTTCGGTCCCTTCAGCCTTTGACAGTCTTCAACCCTTTTGAGGAATTTTTCCTCCAGCTCGACTATTCCTCGCTCCAAGTATCCCAACCTTTTGTTGGTGCTGATAGCCATATCTTTCCATTCCTCAATCAGCTTCTTGTTGGACTCATGTATCTCGCGGTGTTCGCTCTCGCACTCCTGAATCCTTTTGCGCAGCTGGTTGTATTTGACTTGTGCCTCGGCCTTTTCATCTATAACCATGTGGCCTTGAACGAACCCTAGCTTGCCTAGACCGTCCCAATTGTCTTCCAACCAACCAGAATAGAAAAGGGTTCAACCGGCATGATATCTGTCTGTCTCGATGGTGTCCTTCTCCAGTACAATCTTGTAGTGCCACATGTGCTGGGCCTGGCACTTATGAGGACTATCATCATCTTGGCCGCTCGGAGATGGCTTATCTTGTCGACCCTGGGTATGACTTGCTTCCTACTGTTATACCCCATTTTAACACGGGTCAAATTAGAGTATAACATATTAGTAATTCTGAAGGTTTAATTAATTAAATAGAGTCGCCACCTAATTATTTTATCGGTGAATTAGGACACCAATTTTAACTAAGTAGTGCTTAAAGTTAACTCTACTTTATATGGTCTGCTTAGTTTTAGAAATTCTAGGTAAGGGTTCTAATTAATCTCAAAAGGAAGGGGTAAGGCACCTTTTGAAATCCATTAAAATGGTTAACCGGCCAAACACAAGTTAATTAGTTATTTTTTGAAAATTGTTAAGGCAAAGTGGCGATAACAATGACAAAAGCTTCAAACAACTTGAAAAGCTTACAAGAAATCAAACTTTATATTTAAACTTGAAAGTATTAAATTAACAAAATCAATTTCGATGTTAGAAAGTAAGTATTAAAAGGTTTTCATAATGGAGTGCAAAAATTGTTCGAGACTAACTTTCTCAACTGATTTGAGAAAGTAATCTTAAAAATAAGCTCATTTATCAAATGATATACGTGACTCAAATTTTAGTAAAATAAAGACTCAACTAAAAATTA
This sequence comes from Nicotiana undulata, assembly GCA_005239495.1. NCBI lineage: Eukaryota > Viridiplantae > Streptophyta > Magnoliopsida > Solanales > Solanaceae > Nicotiana > Nicotiana undulata. Next base: position 12,492 of record ML284135.1, read on the forward strand.
TCCCAAAGTATTGTTGTTGATTTTAAAAGTTATTCTAATAAATAAGTATTTTACTTATAACTGAATGGATGTGATGACTCAAAAGGTCATCTTATGTAATTTAAGCTATATCTGTGTTCCTAGGCTCCGAGAGCCTCCGTTAGTCTCATCTCGATATACGTGCACAGCCCGGCGTGTAGCCGGAAGCTATTATGTGAAAATTTGATAAAAATGAGTTTTGATAATTAATAAATGAATATAGTTGACTTTGGCCAAAATTTCTGGTAAACAGACCCGGACCCGTGATTTGACGGCCCCGGAGGGTCCGTAGGGAAATATGGGACTTGGGCATATGCTCGGAATCGAATTCCGAGGTCCCAAGCCTGAGAAAGGAATTTTTAAAGAAAATTGTTTTC
>ML284140.1:0-21223 GCA_005239495.1 Nicotiana undulata
GTTGTCCGCATTCTCCGGTATATAAAATCCGCTCCAGGCAGAGGGTTATTGTTTGAGGATCGAAGTCATGAACAGATCGTTGGTTACTCAGATGCTGATTGGACAGGATCACCTGCTGACAGACGTTCTACGTCTGGATATTGCATTTTAGTAGGAGGCAATTTGGTGTCTTGGAAGAGCAAGAAACAAAATGTAGTTGCTCGATCTAGTGCAGAAGCAGAATATCGAGCAATGGCTATGGCAACATGTGAGCTAATTTGGATCAAACAATTGCTCAAGGAGTTAAAATTTGGAGACATCAGCCAGATGGAACTTGTGTGCGATAATCACGCTGCCCTTCATATTGCATCAAATCCGGTGTTCCATGAGAGGACTAAACACATTGAGATTGATTGTCGAGAAAAGATACTCTCAAGAGATATTGCTACAAGATTTGTGAAGTCGAATGATCAGCTTGCTGATATTTTCACCAAGTCCCTCAGTGGCCCTCGTATTAGTTATATATGTAACAAGCTCGGTACATTTGATTTGTATGCACCAGCTTGAGGGGGAGTGTTAGTTAAGTAGTCAAATAGGAGTAAATAACCCTAACCCTAATCCTATGTGTACTAGGAGTAGGACATGTAATATCTATATATATAGGGCTCATTGTATCATTGAAAATAACAAGATATTATTTTCTCCCGTGTTTTCTCACAGGACGCAACTGACAAAAAAGAGGGAAGGGAAGGGTGATGAATTCTATGTATAGGTACACAAAATATCTAATGCGGAGTGAACATTGTAAGCTGGCTAATGTTATGAGGCAAGTAATTCACCATCAATACCTAATAAGTTTTTGGTAATTACTGTAAACAAATGTCAGCTTCTGTTGAATGTTCTCATTCTTAATCTTGTCTAATCTTGTGACCGCACATCCATCATAGTATCCGTATCTTCGCAACACTGACTTTCGAGGCCCAGCATTTACGCCTGTTTAACATTATTGGACTTACAACTGTTCTATAAACTTGTGTTTTACTTTGGCAGGCATCCATCTATCACATAACACTCTGGACACACTTCACCATTTCAGCATCCTATTTTGATTCTTCGTGTAATATCTTCATCTACCATACCATTCTTCTGGAGCATCACGTCTAGATATATTAATTGTTTGCATTTACACCACAAACCCATCTAATCTCACATCAACTTCACCCTTATGTTGGCTAAACTTGAGCACATATATTCAGTCTTACTTTCACTTATCTTAAAACACTTCCTTTTAGAGTGCTTCTCCACAACTCATGCTTTTGGTTGACAGTGTCGTTGGTTTTATCAATTAGCAAAATATCGTAAGCATATAGCATACAACATATGACCTCATCCTGTATGGTATTAGTTAGCTCATCGATAACTAGTTTAAGCAAGTAAGGGCTCAATTCTGATCCCTGGTGTAAGATCACGGTTACGGAAAAATATTGTCTCCAACTGTGATCTCACACTAGTGCTGGCTCCTCTTATACATATCCTTTATGGAAACATAAAATATATATTAGTGGAAATTTTTTTTATAACACGCGAAACTGAAATAGATGTTTCCAAAAATGCACTGTTTATTACAATGAACCAAATATTCCTCTAATGCATATTCACTAAATTATTCAGTGATTTATCATCGTTACAATCCACATATTATAATCCATGTATAAGTTGTTTGTGAATCAAAATCACCCTAAATTATTAGACACTTATTGGAATACAAGGCGCGTATATAGTCATATGCTATAGCTTAAAGTTAACCCATGTAGTTCTACAAGAGGATGATCAGAAATATTTACCCATAGAAGAGTCCAGAGAGTCTTAAATTACCAGAGACGCTAGACAGGATTCCAAGTAGAACCTACTCTCTCTCCCACTTTTTCTTTTCCTTTTTGTTTTTCTTGCAGCAGTCACCTAAACCTTACATATATCTTCGAAACGTCGCACCAACTTATACCAGTTACAAGTTATGGAATTTTTCCTTCTTTCTTTATATTATTGAAAATTATGGATCTATTAGTCATTGTTAGATCCCACATCGTTTGGGATTTAAAAATGAGTCTCCTTATATGGTCTTCGGAAATCCTCACGTCAGGAGCTAGCGTTTGGGGTAGAGATAGGTCCAAGATCCATTTTTATCGGTCATTAATTCAATATGATAAAAACATAATACCATCCAATAAGCAATGCAATCTCGTAGAGGTATTATTCAATTGACTAAACTAAATTAGAACCTAAACAGCTGGACAGTTTATTTATTTTCATACATGTATAATTTCATGTGCAGGGACAGAGCAACGGGGCCAGACGAAATCCCGGTGAAATTCTGGAAGAGTGCGGGGCGGGCAGGTTTGGAGTAGCTCACTAGGTTGTTTAATGTTATTTTTAAGGCAAAGAAGAAGCCCGAAGAATGGAGGTGGAGTACGATGGTCCCGCTTTACAAGAACAAGGGTGATATCCAAAATTGCAACAATTACAAGGGTATCAAGTTATTGAGTCACACTATGAAGGTTTGGGAGAGAGCGGTGGAGGCCAGGGTGAGGAGGTGTGTGTCCATTTCCGAGAATCAGTTTGGATTCATGCCGAGGCGTTCGACTACGGAAGCGATTCATCTAGTAAGGAGATTAGTAGAGCAGTACAGGAAAAGGAAGAAGGATTTGCATATGGTGTTTATTGACCTTGAGAAGGCATACGATAGAGTTACGAGGGAGGTCCTGTGGAGGTGTTTGGAGGTTAGCGGCGTTTCGGTAGCGTAAATTAGGGTGATTAAGGATATGTATGATGATGCTAAGACTCGGTTGAGGACTGTGGGTGGTGACTCGGACCATCTTCCTATGGTGATGGGGTTGCACCAGGGATCGGCCCTTAGCCCATTTTTGTTTGCCTTGGCTATGGATGTATTGTCGCGTCACATCCAAGGGGAGGTGCCTTGGTGCATGCTATTTGCCGATGATATAGCATTGATTGACGAGACGCGTAGCGGAGTTAACGAGAGGTTGGAGGTTTGGAGACAGACCTTGGAGTCTAAAGGTTTCAAACTGAGTAGAACCAAGACAGAATACTTGGAGTGCAAATTCGAGACCCATGATGCAGACGTAGAGGTTAAGCTAGATGCTCAAGTTATCCCCAAGAGAGCGAGTTTTAAGTATCTCGGGTCTATTATCCAGGGTAACGGGGACGAAGATGTCACGCACCGCATCGGAGCGGGGTGGATGAAGTGGAGGCTCGCTTCCGGTGTTCTATGTGATAGGAATGTGCCGTTAAGACTTAAGGGTAAGTTTTATCGAGTGGTGGTTCGACCCGCTATGTTGTATGGCGCTGAGTGTTGGCCAGTCAAGAACTCCCACGTGCAGAAGATGAGAGTAGCAGAGATGAGGATGTTGAGATGGATGTGTGGGTGTACCAGGCGAGATAGGATTAATAATGAAGCTATCCGGGACAAAGTGGGAGTAGCCTCCGTGGATGACAAGATGCGGGAGTCGCGGCTGAGATGGTTCGGACATTTTAGGAGAAGAAGCATTGATGCCTCTGTCAGGAGGTGTGAGAGGTTGACCACGGAGAGTTTGAGAAGGGGTCGAGGTAGGCCTAAGAAGTATTGGGGAGAAGTGATTAGGCAGGACATGGCGCTGCTTCAGCTCACTCAGGACATGACACTTTAGGAGGGTGTGGAGGTCGAGAAGTAAGGTAGAAGGTTAGTAGGTAGTTTATAGTGTTCACCGATAGGCTTAGTAGCATGCATTTCCCTTCATATTCTTATTTTTATTACGGTATGTGATTTTTTCTTCTTTTTTTCTTCCATCTTTCTTCCTTCCTTGCTTCCCTCTTCTTCTTCTTGTCCTTCCTGAGTAGAGGGTCTATTGGAAACAGCCTCTCTACCTGCATTTAGGTAGGGGTAAGATCTGCGTACAGACTACCCTCCCCAGACCCCACATGTTGGGATCAAACTGGGTTGTTGTTGTTGTTGTTGTTGTTGTATAATTTCATGCTCACAAGACCAAAGTGGTGTTGTGTTAGAGACAAACTAATCTCCATATCTTCTACTTGCAAAATAGATTACTCACATAGGTTTTATAAATCCAAGTGGTAGTTTATAAACTCTTTAAACCCATGACGACAACTCTTTGGCTCAAGCCAAATCGTTCAACTTAGTGGTGGCACAATGGATAGAAAAAACGGCTACCCATCTATATTATCTGTTAAAAATGGGTATAATGAACTTTTTAAAAATGTGTCAAAAATATGGATAAGATCCATATTATCCACTTAAAAAATGGATAACCAATGGGTTTAACTTTTACATATGCAAGGACTCAAATTAGGGGTTCCTCAAGTTTAAGAGAGTAAGAATTCCTCCAAAAGTGATCATATTCAAGAAACCATAGATAATATGGATATCCATATTATCTGCCGGTAAACCCATCTTCCCCCGTATCAAATATGGGTTGAGTTGGATAATTTATCCGTTTTTGCATTACCCATTCTCGACCTACCCACATCTGTCCGGCCTGTTTGTCACCTCTAACTAAACATACATGTTGAACTTCAAGAACATGCATTGAGATATCACCACGATTGTCAGTGCCCAAAATGAGCCCACTAGATGGGCAGATGTTACTCTACCGGGACATAAATACTTGGTATATTTTCTATGCTGGCAGAATACTTAAGTCTTTTTGATATAAAAGAAAAAGTGCTTAACACGAAGGGGTCGTTTGATAGGAGGTATAAGAATAGTGTTGAGTATTAGTAATGCTGGGATTAGTTATGCTGCCATTAGTTATGCTGTCATTAGTTATGCTGAGATTATTTCTTATCCACTATTTAGTTTGGTGTATTAAAGCATAGCATAATTTCTAAAAAAAATTATTTTACAAAATACCCTCCACATTCTTCAACTTTGTACACTATTTTTTCCATGGACAAACCGTATAGAGAAAGAAAGAGCAACGATGTTTCTAAAAAATATAGCGGGAGTATTTGGAATAGGTTTTGAGGGATTTGAGGGGAAATTATGTCTTTAACGTGTATGCAAATACTAAAACCTCTTGCATTGCTAATACCATGGTTTGCTATGTATTAGTTATACATGGGACAATACCAAATAGGATGTATAACTAATACAAGTATTAGTTATATTGTATTAGCTATACATAGGTTGAAAAAATGTACCAAACAAGAGATTAATAATGCACAAAGCTAATGCTTGCATTATTTCTTCTAATACCTCCTACCAAACGACCCATAAAGCATGCCACAATATGATTTATATATACTCAAGTAATAGTAACATATGGGGATGTAAAGTTACTTGAGCAATGTTTCACATAACCAACAAAACCAGGATTACAATAAAAGCTATTATCACTTCAGGATTTCAAAAGGGAAGGGGGCAAAGCATTTGAAAAAACTTCAGATGATAAAAAACAAGGCGTAATGACTTTCTGGCCACTTAGACTTGTAGGGCTTTTGAAAATCGATACATGAACTTTAAATTTCCTCATTTGAACACTCGAACTTGACAGAATGAGTACTAATGAATACATCTAGTAGTGCGTGTATATCAATTGTGCTGACATGTACAACACGTCATACACTAGACTATTTATTACTTGGCATGTGTTATTTGTGGGTCCTATTTTTAAATATTAAATAAGCAAAAAAGAAGTTACAAATAGACGCCGTCAACTTGCAGCACCGTGCTTTAAAAGTTCAGGCGGCTCGGTAAAATAGACGCCTCACCAAGACTTCTATAACGTACCGCCGGTTATTTCTCCGTGAAACCCCTCATTGATACGTTCCGTTCTAACTTCACCATTGCCCCTCCATTTTTGTTACCGTCGTGGATGTAATTTCAGCACCCGGATGTAATTTCCTTTTCTTTTCCATTTTTTAATTTTTTTTCCCTATTGATAAAGTATTTTCTTTAATCAGCATTCACGCGCATTTTCTGCATGACTGATATGCATTTTGTCCACATCACATTTATCACTGCCACATGGGCATGGTCAATGGTCAGATGTGTTTATTAGTTAAGGGAATCATGAGTTCGAATGTTCAAATGGGAAAATCCAAAGTTCATGTATCAGCTTTCAAAAGCCCTACAAGTCTAAGCAGCCAGGAAGCCATTATGCCAAAATACAAGCTTAAACATCATGAAATAGGCAGGACTAGAATAGTTCTACAGCAAGATTTCACAATGTAGCTTGCAAAATAGAATTTTCCAAGTCATTTTCAAGTAGAAAAAAATGCTTGTGCACCTACCTTTTCAAAGACACAAATTACAGTACTTCCACCAAAAGAAAAATATCCAAACTGCAATCATGAAAAAGGAATATTAATAAGACATCAAACGGGATATTTTAATTATAAGGCGGCAAAAGTCCCACGTCATAAGTACTGTACCTCATCCCCTTTCTTAACATAGTCACCCTCCTTTCTGGAGAAATTAATGCTGCCAACCATTGTTGCTCCAATTGCAACAAATGCAACCTGCAGTCAATTAAGCAAAGCTTCTTTCACAAAATTGAGCATAATAAGACACAGTAAGGGCATAGAACTCTGGCGGAGGCTAAGGCAGCATGGCTGGGGGTGAAGTGGTGTATTTCACAGGGCTCCAGAACATCTCCCTTGAATGTGACTCTATGGTAGTAATCAATATGATTAAAGGGAACACAAGATTAGCGTGGCAAATGAAGGATATTATTTGGGATACTAAACAACTACTTCAACAAGTAAATTTTGAGGTCCAATATTGTTTTCGTGAGGCTAATCAAGTAGCAGATGCTCTTGCTAAATGGGGCATTGAGGAGAATGAATCCATTTACCTCAATCCTAGAGATCTGCCAAGGTGTGTGGCTGGACCATATTTGATGGACAAGGCCCAAATGGCTTCAATAAGGCATAAGCAAACGAGGAACATGCTGTCATAAGTTTTTGTTTTCGTTGCAGGTTTGTCTTGGAGAAATCTGATGTATAAGGGTACTATCTTGCATAGGATCATAGGAGTGTTTATAACTTGGATTATGAATCTTTGTACTTGTATATGGCCCTGGTTGTGATTACAGGGATCTTTTGTTGAACAGGGGCTAGGTTAATGCCCTTCTCTGTTACGCTGTAATTTTTGGTGATTAATATAAGGACTACACCTCCTAATGGCGTAAATTGTATTTAAAAAAAGGGTATAGCTTAGCCAACAATCTGGCAAAAGCAGTGGTTCAGAATGCTGACTCAACTTAGAAGGGGTATTATCAATTAAGCATTATATCAAGTATCGTTAGAGCTCCTATAGACAGAAAAGGGAAGGAATGAAACTTTAGCGCGAAGATTAATTCAACACCTTAGAGACTAACACGTAAATGACTCAAAAATAGCCTCAAGGAGACGATAGAGTGTGGAGTTATTCTCACGTGGAGAGTTTCTAAAAAGACTAGCTAAATTTATCTAAAAGGAAATTCAAAATAGGAGTCACACAAACAAAGTGGCCTATGAATCTGATAACTGTATCAATGAGATTGTGACTAGATCCCTTGCTTCGAATCAAAAACGGCCTAACGAGAGAAATGTTGAAAGATAATGATCAAAAACCTCTTACTGATAAAGAAGAGAATAGACATATCTTCTGAATTTTCAGATATTTATTATGTCCACTTCGGTTGGATATTTCAAAGAAATCTAGGTAAAAAAACAAGCATTCATCTTATTGACAGCAGTATCAGAATTAATTACTTTTAACTAGCATGTTTGATAAAGGATAGCGGGACAATATTAACAAAGCAGTACACAACTTTTTCAAGAAAGAAAGATTATGTGTAAAACTGGAGTCAACTGCATAAAATGACATACCTTCCCGAAGTATTGTGTGGAAATTATAGACACAACCCTCTTATTCTCTGTGAAAACATTGCAGTATTTGCTATTCACAGCAATAGGATTCACCTAGAAGAAAAGAAAAAAAGGGAGTGGGGTGAGTGGAACAACATGAACCATTTAGGATTAAAAACTACTCTGATAAAGAAGCAGCAATTCGCTGCCAAGATAAGCTACATTTAAGGAACCAATATATTTTACATACCGTATATAGGCATCCAGGTATTTCAATAAATTTCTCAATAGTTCCAGAGACAGGAAAGTGGAAACGATGATAGTCCTGCAGTTATTTGGTATAGCACATCCAAAAAGTGTAAATCAGAATAGAACAGTGGAAATTTACTTAACCAAACAGAAATATTCAATAGTGAGAGCTCCACAACAAGGAAGAAGGTTCACAACAATTCTACCTGTGGTGCCAAGCGAAATATCACTAGAGCTCCATTGATAAATGCGCTGGAACATGCTTCATTCCCCAGAAGACCTTGGATGGAAAACTTTCGACCCTGAGGTAATCCATAAGATGCCAAAGCAGTTTGCATCACAATGAAAATAAGTAGAAGCTTTGAAACTTCTAAGATCTCGCTATAGGAGAAAATGATTTGGCGACATTACAATACACAACACACGCCAAAAATCGAAAAAAGAATAACAAAATAAAGCAATTCAGACAAATGTGAACAACGGTTATAAAGTTTCTTCCATGTGGTAAAAAGTTGAAATATTTTGTTTTACATTGAACTACCGGATAGGATCCGTAAATAATCTGCAGTAAGTGATCTTTATAGCTATCATGAGAAACAGCAGAATATTTACAAGCAATAATGAAAAACAAACATTTGTTTACAATAAATTGGATTTACCTTGATCCAAAATCTTATACTATCAGCAACACTGTTGAATACCATCAGACGGCAATCAGCAGCACATACAGCAATATCATCATGTTCTATAAAAGCAATAGGTCTTGCACCAGGCTTCAACTCTCTTATGAAAAATTCGTTGAATGTCTGGAAACCAAATTTACGAAACCATTAAGCAATGATGCGCAATGATAGTTCAAACTTTATAAAAAATTACAAGATCAGATAATTATAAGAACAAGAATCAAATACGAATAAGGTGCATTGGATTGATCAAGATACAACGCATCCTAGTGACAAGTAATCGTCCTCACTGACTTCTACTCAATCTTCCTCTACATGTAATACCAAATTGAAGCATATGCAAGCAACAGACCAAATTAAATTCATTCTTTTCATAATTCATAACACTGCCACTATCAGTTCATTCTCTTGCAATCAGTCCAAAGACCTAGTTGGAAAATTACCTTTTTCTTTGTTTTTCTTTTTGAGAGAAAGTAAAGTCCTATTTCTAGATAATAGGAAAGCTTCGATTTACAAGAAGCATACCAAATTTAAGTGAAGAAAGAAAGAATCTCTTTCAAATGAAATCCCAAGTTGCCTGATGGTGTTGGCGTACCTTAAAATGCTCCAGTGGATACTTGACTTCATCCATATTTATTTGACCCTAAAACAGAATTGTTGAAGTCAATCACAGTTGTTCAGAAGAATAAGATAACTTTCTGTGTACTGCAAAAGAGACCAAGTCGAAAGACACTATACATAGATATTGCCAGGAATTATGGAAATTATAACAAATTCAAGCACGAAACATGTTCAGCATAGAGTAGCTATGCTGTCAAATCACCAAACAAATGATTTCACCTTCAGCATCTGGAAATTGGGACTTCAAGGTGATAATGAGGATAAATGAATTACTTGTCCCATTTCAGCTCAAAGAAACTGTTCAGTCTCTGGCCTTGCGCTCCAGTTTTCACTCTCACAGTAGTCTTAGTTTAGACATAAAAGGATCAGGAGTATAATTCAAATCTTACAGAACTTTATAGAGAAGTAGGCCCAAGAATAGAGTTTAAAGTTGTATCTTGGATAAGTCTAGAATTTTTACTAGGAAAACTTTGGTCCTATATGACAATTGAATTCTTCTGCAACGATTACATACTAGGATTCCACACTTCAAAAGATCTTTTATGATCTATGTTGCTCGGACTCGGGTGCGGGTATCCGGTGCAGGTGCGGATCTAACGGTCGTCGGATTCTTCATCACATAAAGTTTAGGATTTAGGGATATGGATTCGAGTGCGGATACGGGTGCTGGGATACAACCAATAAATATATATTACGACATATAGAGTATATATCTCAATTAATTAAAGCTACTGAACTAACAACAACAACAACAACCCAATATAATCCCACAAGTGGGTCTGGGGAGGGTAGTGTGTACGCAGACCTTACCCCTACCCTAGGGTAGAGAGGTTGTTTCCAATAGACCCTCGGCATCCTTCCCTCCAAGAACTCCCACCTTGCTCTTGGGGTGACTCGAACTCACAACCTCTTGGTTGGAAGTGGAGGGTGCTTACCATCAGAGCAACCCACTGAACTAAAAATAATTATATTTAATTCCTTATAAACACTTAATATTTTATTCATAAGATATCTCGTGTAATAGCAAAGCATTCACACACTTAATATAACTATATGTATATATATTACATAAACCCAAAAATCAAACCAAATACCCAATCAAAGCACCCGAGGTAAGTTGACCAAATCCGGAGTTATTTCTAACTTGACTGTATAGTGTAATATCAAAAGTAATTAAGTGTTGAAGCAGACTTCCTCCGATATGAGGAAGATGGACAATATCTCATAATAAAAGGTAAGGGTCCTTAAGGATAGAGGGGATAGCTTTTTGTACATAACACATGGAAGGAAAGTTGCATTTAATCAAAGGACATAGCTTTTATCATTCAAATCTCTTCCAAGGCACCTACAGTTTATTGCAATGGTAGAAGAGAGTAAAAATGGGGAAAGCAAAAGGATAATTATATATATTCTCCAAAAACAAGAACTTCATGTCCAAAGTTGGCTACAAGACAGTATAGCAAAATTGTTATATTGAAGAAAAGTACAGAATCTAGCTGCAGTTGGCTTAGGCTAGCTAGTGAATCTACTAGGATGAAAGAAGAATAATGTATAAGAAGAACTAATTATGACATCATAATTAACTAGGAAGAATACCTTAAAAAATTCAATGAAGTTAGGTATTTCTTTAGCAGATTCAGCAGAATCCATTTTCTTGCCCTGTTTCTCAGAGAGGCTCCGCAAGATTTCTTTTGCGCCTGTGCTAAAGTTAAAATGGTAACGATCAGCAACAAGAATCCACAGCAGAAAAAAATGGGGCACACAATTTATACACTCTCTCGACCTCCGTTCCACTTTATGTAAACTTTTTCGTTTTTCGAGATTCAAACTATGTAAACTTTGATTTGTAATGCATTTTTTCAGCACATTGACATGAGAAGAATTGCAACTTATAGCATTTTTCGTATAGTTTTTGAATATCTAAATTTAACTTTAAAATATCGAGTTAATGTAATCCAATTTAACTTCAAAGATTAGTCAAATGACTCTCGAAAGCACAAAAGTTCACATAAACTGGAACGGAGGGAGTACTAGATACTCACTGTACATTTCTCAAGTTGATAGTATCTGATAAAGGAAAAATATGAGAGATAGATAGGATGATGGGAGAGTTCTGTATTATGAAACCATCATCAGCTACATATATCTTCTTTTCCAGGATAAAGAGCACTTGTGGCCCATGCTACCTTGATAGTTTTGACTTACATGTAAAGCAATGTCTTACTCAAAAATTTTGCTAGAACTAGTTCGGTGGCCCGTGTTATCCTTACTTGCACTTCCAGTCCTCATTTATCCAGAAGTGGAACTTTTGGCTCATTTTTTAATATAACCATTAAGAATGAACAAGAACAATTAAATCTGATTTAAATTCAGGGCAATTTATTAATTCAGCATACAAGCGGAAAATAAAATAAATCTGGATTTTTGAAAATTTTAACACATTTAAAATAGTCTTTTGCACGAACAAACAGAATAAATAAGCAAAAAAGAAAGGAAAAACTAATATGCATAAAGTGAAAAATAAAGTGGAAGGAAGTAAAAAGAAAACACATGAAAAAGAGAAAAAATTAAAACCTCAACGGCTCAACCCAATCCTCTCACTTGTGCTGCTCATCCCCATCCTCAACAACCCACTACCTGGACTTAATTTAAATGCAACTTTCATGTCCCCTAATTTACACAGGTTGAATGGGTGTAACACGAGTACGACCTACAAGTATCTAGTGCAGATCCTTCAAACACTAAAACTAGCTAACATTTAGCATACTTCATTGCGTATTTATAGCACCCCCAACTGAATATGTAGCATCTGTATCCCCAAATACAATTAAGATCCCTTATCCACCCTAGCCCTTCCCCTTCCTCCCTCACCAAGCTCCTCCACCATCCATTAACCCGACCCTCCGTCCTCTCAAACCCCCGACTCATCCTTCCCTAGCCAGACTCCCCAAATCACCCTTATTACCCCGTTGATGACAGAAAAAGCGAAGCTTGTTCTTATGAGTTTGCTTTCTGTTTGTTCTTCTTCTGATTTTCCACTATGAGAGTTACCAAATACCCCTGATTTTTAACAGATTGAGATACGTATATTAAAAATGGACTAGAGCCATTATATTTTTAAAAGCGAAGGCTAATGAGCTACGTTGAGTACATGGGCCAAAAACCGAAACTAATCGATATCATAGGGGCAAACTAGATGGATATCAGGATGTTCGTATATAGGCTTACATATAGAAGAAGTGTATATATACAAAAATTGCGCACAATTGAGGATCCTTTGATAACTGATTAAGTCAAAAGCATACCATTATCCATAAGGCCAAGGCCAAATTTAGACTGATAGATAGCCCTCATTGACAAGACAATCTTCCGATCAATTATTTCCTCCACTAGCCTTTTCTTTCTGCGATCATAAACCTAGCAAGTGCAGCATGCAACATCAGATGCCATCAGAGGACAAAAGCATGTTCTAATTCCTATCCCACTCTGCTCAGAAATTACACATAAGGCTAAAAGAAAGAGAGAACGATTGAAAAAAAAAAGAAAAACATCCAGTTGCCCAAAGTTACAGGGTCATTTTGCCGAGTTGTTCTTTATGAGTTTTACATGGATGCAGGAAATGAACATGGGAATATAGGTGAGCCCTCAGAGTGTGTTGGTAACTATTTTCAAGAAAAATAAAATGAGTAGATTCAAAAGAAGGCGAGTCTCAAAGGAAGAAATCATATAAGATCCTCGGACAATTCAAAGTAATTACTTCCGCCAGCAGTGGGATCATACGCACTTATTCATAACAGAACCCTAAATTGATAAACAGTGTGAAAATTACAAATATAAAGGTCCGAGAGGCTTGCAAAAGAACTTGTAAGAAGACAAGGCAAAAAGCACGCATCAATGTTTAGATCCTTCTCCCAGTAAAAAAGGTTGCTCCTTCCATATATGCATACCAGAAAGGTGAGAGACATTTCCGTTGAGGGGTGGAGTGAGTACAAGAGCATACCAAGATATGTGATGCACTTGAACCAGACCTTAAACCGATATCATAAGTTGAGAAATGGGCCCATTCACTCAGTTTGAACATCCATCTACACAGAATTATACAAGTATGCAAACTTCAACATTTCATAATAAAATCAGCAGAATTTCAAAAAAAAAAAATTAATAATAATCAAGACAGAAGTAATTTTATTAGGAATAATTAGAACTCAGAACTGTTGCTTATTTCTTACCCACTTGAAGCCTCCTTCTCAGTCAGGAAGCCTCCTGTCATAACCTGATTCCCAGTCCCCTCATCAAAACACAAGGTCATATGAATCATGCTGTTCAACCCATCCGAAACTTCAAGAACTTGGCCACATACTGGACAGCAATTGATTAGTGGTTCCCTGCAAGAGAAGAACATTGAATCTACAGGAGAATAGAAGGCCATGAAACGAATGACAGAAGTATCTATATCTGCCAGAAAAAAAAAAGTAATTCAATGCAAGTAATTGCAGATGTCATGTATCTTCACTTTGAGGTGAAGAACTCCAGACAAAAGTTTAGGAATATCCAAAAGAAGATTTTGACAAGATGACATCAAATTGAAAAGTTGAAACTACAAGGAGGTTTCTAATCATCCCTATATAAATTGTTCGATGTGTCTCTAACTTCTACCCACTCCTCATGTACATTGTTAAGGATATAATTGGTTTCTCGTTAACAAAGTTTCAGGCTACATACCACCATATTAATGGTTTAAACGACAACTGTGTTTTCACATGATAGAGCATGATATAAGAAGTAATCTCTTTTAAGCTAAAGTCAAGTCGAGGAAAAGGCACAAGTAGGAACTTTTTGCTTTCATCCATTTTATTCCTTACTACTACCTTCAGTTTACTTCAAGTGAAGCATCTAGATATATCATACATCATGAAGTTCAGTACTTCATCAGAATGTTCTCTTCTCTTTAAAGAAGGGAGCCTTGTGCTTCTATTTTGTGATGATTGCTAATAGTTTTCACTCTAAGCATATATTTATTGGGATATTATCTTTAAGAAATGAAAAGCCTTGTGCACCTAATTCATGATGATGCCTCACATTTTTTCTTTCTGCAGAAGATACTATTTATAATTTTGAATAAACCCTTGCAAAGACACTCTGGAAAAGCAATTTAACTTTTCTCCCCAATTTTTTTAGCCAGACAACCATGAATTAACAAATGGAAATCATTTGAAGTTTGCATATGGTATTAGGTCTAGAGAATAGCTTTGTTTTGCTCGGGTTTTGATCTTTTTCTGTTTCTTTTTCCTTCCTTTAATGAACATAATAGCTTTACTAAAAGATTGTCACACACGTTTTTTTCTCACAGATTGTCACACGCGTTGATGCCAAGATGACCGAGATGGAAATAGGGGGTTTGCTTTTTGTATCACTCAGTATGTACAAGCAGGTAGTTATGCCCATTTTGGTTTTGTTATATCAATAAAATCCTCAAAACTTATCAGAATGAAGAATTAGACGAACATATATTGAACATTAAATTCTCGGTTCTAGGTCTTAGGAAGTTTTCTAAATCCTGTAACTCGTTTCATAAGGTGTTAAGACGTGTTTACCACCTTTGGGTTTAATTAACAAAGACAGCGGCAGTGTGAACTTTAAGCACAACATTGAAGGAAAAATGCAAGAACTTTCAAAATAGAGTTGCATAATACAACCCCAACTGGCAAGTGTCTTTGGTTCAATGGTCCACTTTGCTTGCCCTAGAGTAGCTAAGAATTCAAATAAATAAAAGAACTCATGTAGATGTTGCAGTTCATTAAACTTGAGCATTGAAGGGAGTACTACAAAAAGAAGTCACAATTGATTCCAGGCAGGCAAATTTTACGAGGCCTTACTTTTCATGCTGTATAGCCAGAAGGGTGGCTAGCTCATCCAAGCAGACAACACCATCCCCGTTTCTGTCAGCTTGTTTGAATAGCTCCTCTTTCTGACAAACAGAATAAGGACTCCTAAGCTATGGAGTCTTCACAAAAAATATATGATGTGCCTTGGTTTTAATAATTACAAAAATTGTATCTAGAATTCTTAGCTAGTTTAGGTGCTATTCAAAATGCATTTATATTATGTTGAGAAAAGGTCATTATTGAAATAAATAAGAATAGGATGTGATCTGAATGAGAAATCAAGTCCAATAACATGCTGCATGAGAGGATCTATAAAAACTACAGTATGAGCTTAAGATACTCTACAGATGCGAACCTTCTCAGCTGCCAGCTTATTTCCAAACGCAGCAATCAAATCAGAGAACTCAGCCAATGACAGCTCCCCATCTTCATTATAGTCCTGCAAAGAGCAACAACTCTCTAATAACTAATTCATAAGTCATCTCATTACCAAATAATAATAACTTCATGACAACAGAGAAGCAAAACTGAGATTGTGTATATTATTACAAACTGAAAAAATCAATCACATATTGTAATCAGATGACCGTTACTTTCCCTTTACTTTATCTTTTTTACTAATAGCAAGAAAGGAGTGCATTATTTGGTCAACCTGGTCAGAACTCAGAAAAGAAACAATAGAACTTTCAGGGGAGTGAAGACTCCAGCGTGGACAGTCAGAGTGACAGAGGAGGGGATGTTCCAAATTGCACTACACAGAAAAACGATTACTTTTTGTAGAGATAAATGGATGGAATTTTTGGATACTTAAGGATAACTTCAGTAAAATTGAGCATGTCTTGGTGTGATATGCAATAGGGTGATCTTGATAAGAAAAAGGAAAGAGAAAAGATTGAAACAGTTCATTTTGAATTATCAAGAAACGAGAAAGAAAAGATTGAACAAGGGACACACCTATATAGGTGAGACAGAGCTTCTAGCCAGCTTATATTGCAAATTGTTCTTCCACTAAGAGAACACTTTCATCTAGAATGACGGAATAGGTAAAATTTACACATACCACTATAGATAAGATGCGCCGAACAAATCTTTTCTCTGTGTCAACAGGGTCCTGCCAATAAAATTTAATCGCATATTTGGGATCATAGCCGGTAACAACCTACTATAAGCAATTAAAAGTAGATGCTCCCCAGTGAATACGAACCTCGATGCAACATGAAATAGATATACGGCCAACAGTTGATGAGGATGATGGGTCTAACAAGTCAAAAACCTCAGTATCAGAACTGGAATCCTGCAAGATAAGTTATTCACTTAGCATTGGGCTAAGAGTTGATCTGAAATGGAGATGGAAAACCTAATTTCATGATTAGGGACTTGGCACACTATGCAATCCAAATTTGGACTTACTATTCAGCAGATATAGATTAACCACGAAAAATGAGGGATACATCTGGAAGCATAGTATCATTTACGTAGATCCCTCTGACAACAGAATAACTTTCTCCAAGTAGACGAAAGGTGCAAATATTGCAAACTAAGGAATGCAGCTCCAAACACTACATCAACATTTTTGACAAGCCAGCGGGTTTCTGTTAATCTTTACGAGTAAAAACTTCTAAAATCATTATTTTACGAAACTACATCATTCTCGATATTAACATCCTTCTTCTTGCATTGGTAGACATCCTACTTCGCCTTGTCCAAACGCTTGATGAAAGTAACTGCTGTTTGAAGTGGTAACTTTTAAAATGCTACTAAATCCAAGCATAGTGAAGGCCATGTTGCTTCCATCTTTGGATTTTTTCGTCAAGCGGATTGCTTTAAACAAGTTTTTTCAAATTCCTAGGACTTGTCAACAAAGACCACCTTTTGTACACCTCTCATCATAGCTAACACTGAATACGCAAATACACAATTGATATAGGTGCTTTTGTTTTTTTGAGTCGAGGGTCTATTGGAAACAGTCTCTCTACCTTCACAAGATAGGGGTAAGGTCTGCGTACACACTACCCTCCCTAGACCCCACAATGTGGGATAATACTGGATATGTTGTTGTTGTTATATTTTATTTTTGCTTAAAAGGGTCATGTCAAAGAGAAGACTAAAACATCTGTCAAAGAGATGCCAAATCCACTTGTTAAGGACACGTTCCTCAAGTTATACTCACTTAACAATGTAAAAAAAGATTTTGAATCATCCTTTCTGATAAAGTTTACTGATCTAAACTTCTTTATGATTGTGCACCACATTAATTAAAAAGATAGACAATGAGGGACACGCCAAAAAGCCATGTAAAAGTAGCATGGAAACAACACGATAATAAGATGATCAAAATGAAAGAAAATGACGGGTATTCATAGAAACCTACTACCAACAGAATGCGAGAGTACTTACAAATCCTATTGGTATGAACAATCTACCACCTACCCTACTACCCTAATCCTTGACCTTCACACTTTCCTATCAGGGTTCATGTCCTCGGTCAGCTGAAATTGTGTCATGTCTTGCCTAATCTCCTCTCCTCACTTCTTCTTTGGCCTACCTCTACCTCTCCGTAGGCCTTCCAATGTCAACCTCTCACACCTCCTCACCAGGACATTTGTGCTCCTCCTCCTCACATGTCCAAACCACCTAAGCCTCGCTTCTCGCATCTTGTCCTCAATGGGGCCACACCCACCTTGTCGCGAATAACCTCATACCCGATCCTATCTAACTTGGTGTGCCCGCACATCCATCTCAACATCCTCATATCTGCTACCTTCATCTTCTGGATATGGGTAATCTTGACAGGCCAACACTCAGACCCATATAACATAGTCGGTCTGACCACCACTCTGTAGAACTTACCGTTAAGTTTTGGTGGCACCTTCTTCTCACACAAAACACCAGAAGCGAGTCTCCATTTCATCCATCCTTCCCCAATACGATGTGTGACATCTTCATCAATCTCCCCATCCCCCTAAATAATAGACCCAAGGTACTTAAAACTACCTCTCCTAGGATGACTTGCGAGTCCAGCCTCACCTCCCCTTCCCCTCCCTGAGTCTCACCACTGAAGTCACACTCCAAGTATTCTGTTTTGGTCCTACTCAACTTGAAACCTTTAGACTCCAGGGCCTCTCTCCACACCTCTAACCTCGCGTTCACACCGCCTCGCATCTCGTCAATCAATACCCTTTTAAGCAAAAAAAATAAAATGAAGAACAGAATGACTGTCAAAACTGTAACTCAAAAGAGATGATTATTACAAACAAGAAAACCCAAACTTGCACGGTTACATTACAAAAAATTATTCCTAGTTAGCAACATAAACATGACATAACTGCCACTTGTTGCAGATATTTTGTTTCAATCACAAAAGCAACTCACCTGAGAAAGAAATTCAAGTAGATCTATCTCACAGTAACCAATCAGATTGTTCTTGGAAAGCCTGTTGGTCTGTAACATGGATGAAATAAATCAGTGGTGAGTAATTTTTGAGGATTTTCTCTTTTCATAATGACTCGCAGGATAAAAGCAGTATTGGCATTTCAAAGTACAACATCATGCAAAGATGAAAATTAAACAACAATATCTTCCTCGTGAGGTCTCAAGGAACAGGATTGGGAACAAAAAATCAACAAAGAGCTTTCTGCTTCCAAACATATCAAGATAAAGGAGAGGCTTAATCTTTCCTCTGAGAACTGTATATAAAATCCCAGGAAGCTGTAGGGCTACATAATTCATGGATGATTCGGTAAGATAGAAAGCATATATCCTAATTTATGTTTTTACCAATAACTTTCTCAACATGAGTCCATGATGATCGGAAATTTTCAAACTCCTCAATTCAACTTCTTGAGACCTAACATGGTCAAATATGAAATATATAATTATTGAGGATGCTCTTTGATGCATTGCAGCACCTAGGTTGGACATCCAACACTAGGTTTAGCTTTTATAACTTAATGAGGTATTATTGTATTATACAAAGTTTTTCACCATCAAGGAAATGCAAACCACAAGAGAAAAATTTCACAGCCATCAGTACTACGTACCTCAAAAACAGATATTCTTGCAATATGGGCTCCATGTCTTTCCAAAAGAAGTTTTTTTTCCTATAGGAATTAAGATTGAATAATATCACCAAAAGCTCATGACAGAAAAAGCTCATAAATTATTGTTAAAGAAAAACTAAAGAAGGTCAAAAATAGCTTCTAGAACTTATCATTATCCTCTCTGGAATTTAGGTGTGTTAGAAATATATGAAGTGTCCCATCAGGTATATACGAGCATCAAAAGGGCTTACAAAAATTTGTGCTATTCACACATAGGTTGCACATTGCCTGAAAGTTTTTGGTTGGATGCTTAAATTCTTAACCAATTTCATTCCAAGCTCCATTATAGAATTCAGACCTAACCATTAAGCACATGGCATCACAATAAACTTTGATAAGCTTGTAGTTTCACCTTTAATTTCAATTTCACATGTGAACCTTAGCACATATGGAAAGTTGATAAAGATGTACAATGTCCCGCCCATATCAGATGTAGTTCGAGAGGAGGTAGACATGCTTCCAAAAGAACTCATAGAGATCTTGGGCTATTCACTCATTTCTTAAGATTTTACCTGAATGGTCAGGTTTTCTCACAGAGAGCATAACCAAGAATAAAACACCCTGATGCAATGAGATGGATCAACCAAGACTAGTGTGTACAAGAAGATCAGAATAAAAATCCCCCGGATTGCAGGGTCAGTGCACGCCCAACTGTAACTTGCATAACTTGACTTCAATTATCATGCCTTACTTAGCTTGACAAACGAAAGGTAAGTTAAGCATAGAAAGATCACTCAACGCCTACCCACAAGGAAAATTTTGCATGTACAAGGACCAGAAATCTATATTTCTATAATCGCCATAAACATCTTAAATAAGTACGTGTGTTTAATCAATGTGGGAAAGCAACAATAATTGTGGCCTAAAAGGTTTTAACTTTTATCTGCTATGTGTGCATACTATGGATTGATCATATTAAAATATTAAAAGGAAAGAAAATATGGGATTTCATTGTAAATATATTAAAAAAATACAGTGTTTACTCACTGAGTTCCAGGTCGGCTTGTCAGTTCTGCAAAGAAATAAAAAACAAAAAGAAAAAGAAACATAATCACTAATTTGTGGTGTAAAAGGTAAGGAAACTGAGCACAACTATGCCTTTTTTTTCTTTGTCCTACATTATGAATGATTGGAGAAATGTGTCATTGACATCTCCTAGGCATGAATCTGTATGTCTTCTTCCAATTCTTAATACAGTAAACATGCGGTAGCAGATTGGAAAGAATACCAAATAACAAGGAGATGGAGTACTTCTCTGCATATCATACTTGGCATATTATTATTTTCTGAAGAAATACTGATCCAAAGCAAGAAATATTCCAAAGATAACAAGAATCTTAGAGAATGTATAAATTGTGTTACAGAACTATAGAGCACATCAAGTAAATAACACTCTGAACTGTTGTAAGATAGAATGCACAAGTTCGCCAGTTGCAAATCCAAATGAAACTTCACTTTTCATGTATGTTACTATCAGTACATTTCGAAGTATCCCAGACACTAAGAACCTAGTCAAAGTTCTAGCTATTTTAAATTTAAACAGTTGTCTGGCTCCAACAAAATAAGACCCATAGGTAAACTCAAAATTTCTACATAACTAACATGCTCACATCTCAAAAGCAGTTTTGTCAAACAAAATTATGTCATAACTGAACTAATTCATACTATTTGTTTTTTATCTTGTAAACTAGAATAGGTAAAAGCCAGTTTCGTTTTTCACAAATTATCCTCAACTTGTTCAAATAATTCAAAACAACCTTTGATTACTGTAGCCACACCCAACATACTGAGCAAAAAATAGCATACGCAACCTCCCCCCCCCCCCCCCCCCCCCCCCCCC
>ML284142.1:0-26198 GCA_005239495.1 Nicotiana undulata
CAGTTGTGTTCTGGTGCCTCGTGTGGTAGTTGATTCGGTGTTCAAATGTTAGAAACAGGCCCGGTAGAGAATTTCAGATGTTAGAACTAAGTTCGGAGCTTATTGTATGAATAAAAGAGGATATCTTCAGATTTTATCAAGCTTATGTGCTCAACCGGGTTATGGTAGAACGGGCAGGTGCACGAGGTGGTAAACAGTGATTCCAGGTAATTCTGGGGCAGTTCCTGGCACGTTCGAGGACGAACGTCCGTTTAAGTGGGGGAGAATGTAACGACCCGACTGGTCGTTTTGAGGTCCAGCGCGTCGTT
Source organism: Nicotiana undulata (assembly GCA_005239495.1). Classification (NCBI taxonomy): domain Eukaryota; kingdom Viridiplantae; phylum Streptophyta; class Magnoliopsida; order Solanales; family Solanaceae; genus Nicotiana; species Nicotiana undulata. The sequence goes on from ML284142.1 coordinate 309, forward strand.
CAGCAGTTGGGAGTCACGAACAACTTCATTTCAGGTATATTGACTTGTGCATATGGTCGGAATTGAAATTCAGGAAGATCGGAGTTGAATTTAAAGGAAAATTCTCATTTCAGATGTCTTAAGTTGAAGAAATCGAGTAAAGCTGGGATTTTGAGTAAACGACCTCGGAATCAGGATCTGAAGGTTCCAGCAGGTTCTTATGATGATTTCGGACTTGGGCGTATGTCCAGAATGGGTTTTGGATAACCCGGGAGCAGTTCAACGTATATTGTGGAAAGTCAGTATTTTAAGGAAATTTCCTAAGTTTGACTTGAAGTACATTTCAACGATACTCATGTCCGTTTGGGATTCCGTGTCTGGGAATAGCTCCGTATGGTGATTCTGGAGTTGGGAGCGCGATCGGAAGTGAATTCGGATATCCGGAAGTCAATTTAAGGTCATTTGGATAAAGATAGAAAACTAAAGGTTTTGAAGAATTCGACCGGAAATGGAAATTTTGATATCGGGGTCGGAATGCGATTCCGGGAGTTGGAGAAGATCCGTAATGTCGAATTTGACTTGCCCGAAAAATTTGAGGTCAATCCGATGTGGTTTGATAAGTTTCGGCATCAAATGTGAAAGTTGGAATTTTCTAAGTTGATAGAGTTGGATTTTAGTGTGATTCGTAATTTTGGCATTGTTTGATGGGATTTGAAGCTTCGAGCAAGTTCGTGGGATGTTATGGGACTGAGTCGTGTGTTTGGACGGGGTCCCGAGGACCTCGGGTGTGTTTCGGGGTTGTTTCGGGGCATTTCGGGTGGTATTGCTGTTGCTGTTTGCTGGTGTTTTTGGTAATATTGTGCGATCACAGCCTTAGCTATGCGATCGTGAAGAAGAAACTGAGGGGAGGGGTTTTGACCTATGCGATCGCGGAGAAGGGCCAGGCAGGCTTGTGCGATCGCAAAGAGGAAGGTGCGATCGCGGAGAAGGATTTGGAGGGAGCTGGAAAAAGGCATGTGCGATCGCAGGTAAGAAATGCTCTGCTGCACTGACTCGACTTCGGAGGCTCATATCTCCCAATCTTTAATGAATTTTGAGATGGTATAAAAAGGAAAGTTGTAGCCATTTGTGTCTAGTTTCTAGAAACGAAACCATTCATGATTTGGATTTGTTACAAAGAGATATGGTTGTTACACAACAGGGTGTCCGAAAAGATGAAGAAGAAAGTTGTGTTGCGCATGGGCTGATTTTGACATATTATATCTAGATATATATAAGGAATTGGGAGATGACCAACACATGAAAGTTATAGATCTTGAAGTCTAGTTTTCAGAACATTAAGACATTTGTCATTTGGTGTTTTGTGCAAAGAGTTATTACTATTCTACTGGAGGCTGTCCGGGCAGGCTGGGCATTTGTTCTCCGCGATCGCGAAGCTCTTTCCGCGATCGCAAAGAGCAAATTTTGGGCTGGAAAATTGTACTCCGCGATCGCAAGGCATTTTCCGCGATCGCACTGAATAAATACCTGGGCAGTGTTGATTAAAAACAGGATTTTGGCATTTCTCTCTCATTTTTCAAAGCCATGGGCGATTTTTGGAGAGCTTCAAGAGGGGTTTTTCGTCATCTATGTTAAGGTAAGTTACTCCTACTCATTTAAAGTTAGATACAAGATTATTACATTGATTAGAACATGAAAATTAGGAAAAATTTGAGGTAAATTTGGAAGAAACCTAGAAATTTGGAAATTTGGATTTTAGCCACTAATTGAGCATGAATAATTGAGTAAAATATGTAATTGAATTAGTAAAGCTTCAGGTAGAGATTTTCTTCAAGAAGTTTCGAGGTCAGGGCACGTGGGCCCGAGGGTATTTTGGTCATTTTATTGAACCGGGCGGAGCAACTTTGTAATTTGAATTGGTTATGATCTTTTGAGTATATTTTCATTGAATTATCGTTATTTGGATAGTTTGGGAGCGTGCGCTCCATTTTCAGTCGTCGTAGAGTCTTGGAAGACGGTGATGAATCTTCAGAGCGAGGTGAGTCTCCTTTCTAACCTCGTAAGAGGGAAATTGTCCCTCTAGGTAACCTTGTTTGCTATGTTATCTTGTTTGGGGGCTACGTATGCACCGAGTGACGAGAGTCCGTATGTAGTGGCTATTACTGCTTCGTCTGGGTAGTTAGGACACAGCATGTTTATTGTTTTTCCCTGTTATAGCATGGATATGACTTGTATACTTGTGTGATTGGTACTGTTGTCTTTGAACGCTGTGATACTTGGCTTGACTTAAGAGTGATAAGAGAATCACGGAATGGGATCGGGCCGTACGACACGGCTGAGTGATGATTGATTATATTATGGGATCGAGCCGTACGCCACGACAGAATGATGATTAATTATATTATGTGATCGGGCTGTACTCCACGGCAGAATGATGATTGATTATATTATGGGATCGGGCCGTATGCCACGACAGAATGATGATTGATTATATTATGGGATCGGGCCGTACGCCACGGCGAGATTAAGACTACCAGGGTGGGATCGGGTCGTACGCCACGGGGAGATTGAGACTACCAGGGTGGGATCGGGCCGTACGCCACTGCGAGATTGAAACTACCAGGGTGGGATTGGGCGCCATCACAACCCATAGGTTTTGGGTCGTGACATCGAACCCTCAGTTCCAAATTTGGAAACGTTACTTACCTCAAAACCGGCTAAAATACTACACCGCAGTGCCCTTGCCTCTAAACTCGGCCTCAGAGTGCTCCAAATCTACCAAAAATCTAATTTATATCATTATAATATGCTAATGAATGAAGCCCAATCAATATTTATCAAAAATACTCAAAAATCCCGAAATTGGTCAAAACCCGACCCCCGAGTCCACGTCTCGGAACTCGACAAACTTTATACCAAAACGATACTCATCTTCTCACGAGTCTATTCATATAAAGAACGCTGAAATCGGAGTCCAAATGACGCCTCAAATCACCCCTAGAAGGTCTCTTAAACTCAAGCCCTAGTTTCCCATTTTTCCATTGATTTCCCCCCCAATTTCATCATTAATCACACATAAACGAGTTTAGAGTCCAAAAACCTTACCTCAATGATGTACTATCGATTTTCCTCTTCAAAAGCTTCAAACCCGAATGAAAATGGTGAAAGGAAGACAAAAATTCGCTAAGGACCCCTTATATAGGTTCTGTCCATGGATTCTCGCACCTGCGGCCAAAATCTCGCACCTGCGGTCCCAGGTGCGCACCTGCGGGAAATCCTTAAAAGGCAAAGTTCTGCACCTGCGACTCCTTTTCCGCACCTTTGACTCCTTTTCCGCACCTGTGACTCCGCAGGTGCGGCCCTACGTTCGCATCTGCGATCCCTCACTAAGTTGCCCAAATCCCGCATCTGCGGGGCCTTTCCGCTCCTGCGGGCCCGCACCTGCAGTTCCCCATCCGCTGGTGCGGTTACACTAGAAAACTTACACCAGCAGCTGAAGCTTCATATTTCCAAGTCCAAAATTCTCGTTCACCATCTGAAATAAATCCCGAGCCCCTCGGGACCCTAACCAAATATACCAACACATCATAAATGATCATTCAAACTTATTTGCACTCTCGAGACACTAAAAATAACACCACAACACCAAAATCACATCGAATTGAAGCCTATGAACTTTGAAACTTCTAAATTCCACAAACGATGCCGAAACTTTCCAAAACACATCCGACTTACCTGAAATTTTGCACACATATCCAAAAGTACATTACGAACCTGTTCCAACTTCCAGAATTCCATTCCGACCGCGATAGCCTATTTTCCACTGCCGACCGAAAATCGCTAAAACTAACTTTCGCCAATTCAAGCCTAATTCTACACCGGATATCACACAAATATTCCGAACACATTCCTAAGTCCCAGATCACCTAGCGAAGATATCTGAGCCATAAAATCTACATTCTGAGATTATTTACCAATAAGTCAACTCTTAGTTGACTTTTTCAACTACAAAGCCATTTTTAGAGACTAAATGTCTCAATTCTCACTACAACCATTTTGAACCCGAGCCAACCGACTCTAACACATCATAAACAGCATAACCAACCTATGACAAGGCAATAACATCAATAATAATGAAAATTCTACAGAACGACCGACCGGGTCGTTAAATTTTCTAATGAGGATAACCGTACAGAGTTGGACATTCATGAATAACGGGCCAAAATTAAATTAGTTTGACCTATAGGCATGATTTCTACAATTTAAAAAGTTTTAGAACCTATAGGCATGATTTCTATAGTTTGACCCAGTTTTAGATCCTATAGGCATTATTTCTAAAATTTAAACAGTTTAAGATCCTTTAGGCATGATTTCTACAATCTGAGTAGTATGCAAGTCGGAATTCACACACATTAGACCAGAACATAATTATGCCAAGTATTGATCCTTTGGGAATGGTTTCTTACACATAGTTACTGGAGAAATTAATACACCTAAAAGCATGATTTCTGACATATTACATCATTAATCCTATGGGTAGGATTTCTAGGATGTAATTTCAACGACACAGTATAGAACCTATAGGCAGAATCAACATAATATAGAGCTTATAGGCAGGATCAACAACACAGTAGATAACCTAATGGCAGGATTTATACCCAACTTTGCGAATGAAAATAAGAACCCCTTCCTAATTTTACTAAATACCCCAGAATTGTTATTACAAAAATTATTACAGACCAAGTTAATGAATGGATTACAGAATAAGTAAAACTATAGGGAGCCTATTACAGGCCCAAATACACTTGGACAGTCCATGCCTTCAACCCATAACAACCCCAAAGCTCATGTTCATAGATACACAATAATCAGTGGTGAATGATTCACCCATATTCCAAAGATAAGCACAAAGAAACCAAATCACTAGTGTGTCAGAGTTCCCAAGGGCTTCTAAAACCCAGGGCAGTGCTCACACCGGTGAAAATGATCAGAAAAAGTTCAAGGGAGATTAGAAACCAAACCCCAATGTGTCAGAGTTCACAAGGGTCTCACATGGACCCCGAGCAGCGCTCACACTGGGGAGGTCAAGGACAGAACCTAAATGGCCTAAGGATGGGGATTCAAGATATCATATGCAACACATAAAAGAGTAGGCAATGGCTGAGGGACATAATTCGAAAAGACATACTTGATTTTAGGAAACAAATATAGCAGAACACAGAGTAGTTGATCAAAAAGGTCAGCAAGACTCAGAGATAGGTTTATCATTTAGCAAACAACATATAGGCAGACTGAGATTGAAAGAACAAGTTGGCAAGATTTAAAAAGATCTTCATGCACAAATGCATAATACTTAACAAGTTAAAGCCTAAAAGGTCTAATTGTGCTAAGTGTTCATGCGAGTATTAAGGACAAGCCATGCTTACTCACATCAAGAAACATACAACATTTAGAAATGGTAGGAAAACAGAAATATGATAAGTACCCTAGAGTCAAGCAATCACTTGAAGGAGTATGGAATCAAATGAACTAAAGACATGCCAAAAGACACATTATCAGGGCACATAAGTGACAGAAAAGGCCTTAGCACTAATTCGAACACATCAACGCAAACATTGCAAAGATTCAGAGTAAAGTGAGCAAGTGAACTTGTCAATATCACCTATAGGTACTCTAGTGTTAACATAAGAGATTATTTTGAGAGATTCAATGCAAGTTCTAATCAAAGTTGCATATAGGAAGAAGTTTTAGAAGGTATTAAGTTAAACACTTAAGAGGATTAATATTATTCAAACCAAGCATGAACAATCTCAGAACTAGCAGCATTAAGTGAAATTAGAGAACTAAAGATACTCAAACAAACATAGAGTTGACAATACCATGCTTAAAAAATAAACCTAAGCACACAAGACCATATATACAAGTCAGAGCTACATAAGAATGAAATGGCAAAGTTACAATCACTCACCAGTTAAGCGAGAAAAGCAAGAATAACACCACAATAGCGAGAATCCAAAATTTATGGCCTTGGCTTTCAGCCGGCCAAGAACTAGAGATAGCACAAGATAGAAAATTAACCACAAAGCAAAGCCTTAAGTTCTTAATGAGATTATAGTGATTCTTGGTCTGTCCTAAAGGAAAAGGGGGATAGGTTTATATAGCAGTAAAATCGGATACACAAAAATAAGGAAACAATAGAATAAACACCAGTAAGGGAGGAAATCAAGTAAACAAAGGCGAAGAAAAGGAAAATATCACATGCAAATCAGTAAAGTAGGCAAAAATGGAAAAATATCAAACTCCAAACTTTAGTTAGGGTTTTTAAATTCAAAAATCGGATAACTGGTGTGAAGAATCAAGTCGTTCGTCATGTATATGGACGAGATATTGTCCAAATCTCCAAGATTGAGGTTGATTCATGTCCGATATAAAGGTAGTATTTGCCAAAATTAGGCAAATACCTAAGTAATACCAGAATCAAAGAGCCAGTACCAAGAGAGTGCAAATATGGTAAGCAAATAATGGTGAAATCACATTATCAACGGGATTTGGAGAGGGGGTTTGGGGCGTGACGGCTAGGGCTTACGAGAGAGGGAAAGGGGTTGAGAGGATTCAGAGACGGCAGGTTAGAGGGAAATGGATGAGTAGGGTTAGGGAGTTAGGTTTGAAGGGGTAGATTAAACGGGGGTCATTGATCTTGGGAGATCAACGACCAGGATTAAAAAATGTGAGTGGGGCGGGTCGGTAAATGGGTTGCGACCGGGTTGGGAGTAATTGGGTCATTGGTTTTGGGCTGGGGTTATTGGGTTAGGCATTTTAGATTTTGGGCTGGGTAATTAGGTCAAAAAATAGGATTGGAAGCAGGCTATTAGTTAAATACTCATTTTTAATTAATAAATAATTAGTAAAATTATAAATAAAATAGTAAAAATATTATTTGTGCATAGAAATGATTAATTACAATTATTTAACACTATAAAAATATAAAAAGTTATTTTTTGCATAAATAAAATGATTATAAGCATATATGGGTTATTATTGCAAAATGTGCAATTTTAGCCTTTAAAATACAAATGTAATTATAATAAATGCCCCAAAAATATTTAAAACCTACTATGGATATAAATGATGAAGTTAGATGATAGAATCATCATAAAATAATTTGTGATGCAATTAATGATTATTTATTTAATAAAATATGTGAATAAATTGATTTAAAAAATATAAAAAATTAGGAAAAATGCTTGTATGTGTTTATAAATCACCTGATAATACATATGTACTATTTGAAAGTATATATCTATATTTAAAAAATATGAGGGAAAAATTTTGTATTAGTCGAAACAAGACAATTAACCTGCACGCATCACACGTACTCGACTAATCCCGACCTGCTCTGTCAAGACAATTTAACATGTTCAGGTACTCAATTGATCGGTACGCAACAACGAAATCCAACCGAGTTATGGCCAACATTACGGGGCTTAGCAAGCAAGCCTAACCCCAGTCAAGTAGTGACGAGGTCAAGTCAAGGCTCTACTGGTTTTTCATAAGTAAAACAGTTTAAAATAGTACAGAAGGAGATAAATTATAAGGTAAGCAGTAAAATGCTTAATCCAAAAGTACAACAACAGTTATCCTCACACTTCTCAGTCCACCTAAACGGAGCACCCTTTTGGGTGAATCTGGTCATAGGTGCTGCAATTGATGAAAATCCCTCCACAAAACGATGATAGTAGGGTCTAGGCCAACTATGCACCCCTCCACCTTCTTCAGATCTACTTTGATCCCATCACAAGACACCACATGGCCTAAGAATGCCACATAATCATGCAAAAATTCACTCTTAGAAAATTTTGCATACAATTTCTTCTCCCTCAAGGCCTGGAGCACAGTCCTCAAATGCTGCTCATGGTCCTCCTGAGACCGAGAATATACCAAGATGTCGTCAATAAACACAATGACGAAGGAATCAAGATAAGGCCGGAACACATTGTGCATCAAGTGCATAAAGGCTGATGGGGCATTGGTCAGCCTAAATGACATGACAAGAAACTCATAGTGACCATATCTGGTCCTGAAGGCAGTCTTTGGGATATCCGGCTCCCAAATGTTCAACTGATGATAGCCAGAATGCAAGTCAATCTTGGAAAGTACCTTGGTACCCTGTAACTGGTCAAACAAATAATCAATGCGAGGAAAAGGGTACCCGTTCTTCACTGTAACCTTATTCAGTTGTCGCTAATCAATACACATACGCATAGATCCATCCTTTTTCTTCATAAATAATACCAGAGCACCCCAAGGTGACACACTGGGCCTTATGAAACCCTTATCAAGCAACTCCTGCAACTGCTCCTTCAACTCCTTCAACTCAAGAGGAGTCGTGTGATAGGGAGGAATGGAAATGGGCTGAGTGCCCGGCAACAAATCAATGCCGAAATCAATATCTCTGTCAGGCGGCATACTCGGAAGATCAGCTGGAAAAACATCAGGATAGTCCCGCACAACTGGAACTGCCTCAATTGTAGGGGTATCAACACTAACATCTCTCACATAGGATAATTACACATCACACCCCTTCCCAAACATCCGCTGAGCCTTAAGGAAAGAAATGACTTTGCAGGGTGTATACTCTAAGGTACCTCTCCACCCTAATGTCGATAAACCTAGCATATCCAACGTCACGGTCTTGGCGAGACAATCAAGAATAGCATAGTGGGGCGACAACCATTCCATGCCCAAGATAACAACGAAATCTACCATACTAAGTAATAATATATCAGCCTTGGTCTCAAATCCACTGATAACAATCAAAGACGACCGATATATGCGGTCCACAACAAGAGAATATCCCACCGTAGTAGAAACATAAACATGGGAACTCAAAGAATCCCGAGATACTCCCAGATGTGAATCAGAATAAGAAGACAAATATTAATACGTAGATCCTGTGTCAAATAATAGTGATGCATCCCTATGACAAACAAGGACAATACATGTGATGGCTGAATCTCAAGCTACGACCTATGAACGGGCTAGAAGAGCATAGTACCTGGACTGGCCTCCTCCTCTAGGGCGACCTCGACCTCCCCGACCTCCACGACCTCCACCTCGAGCTGTCTGAGCAGGTGGGGCAGTAGCTGGGCCTGGAAGAATAGCTGGAGGACCCGGGGGAGCACGTGGGGCTTGATAAGTCTGAGATAATTCACCCTTCTTAGCTCTGGGGCAATCTCTGATCACGTGGCGAAGGTCACCACACCCAAAACAACCCCTCGGACGACGTGGCGGCTGATGCTGACTCTGAACTAGCATGCTGGACTGGCCGGTGATAGCACCTCGAGCAGGAGGCACACTAGATACCGGTGGTACATAATAAGGCTCCTGAGGTCTAGGATGAGCTGAAATACCACCGACTGTTGGAAGATCTGAATGAATAGGGCGAATCACAAAACCCCTACCATACCATGCTGCTGGTGCACAAACTCCTGAGTACTGGCTAGTCTCTCGAGACCTCTTGGCCTCTCTCTCCTCCCTGTCCTGGGCCAACATACTCTCAATTCTCCGGGCAATACTCAATGCCTGCTGGTAAGTGATATCTGTCTCCAACTCTCTGGCCATACTGGTCCGAATACTGGATGGAGTCCCTCAATAAAGCGTCGAACCCTCTCTCTGATCGTGGCAACCAAGGACGGTGCTTGACGAGCCAAGTCACTGAAACATACTACTCAAGTAAACTCAACCAAAAACATCTATGAGAACTGAGTCCAAGTAAGTGAAGTTGCCTCCTCCGGACTACTCAACTAAAAGGCATGCCACCACTGATAAGCCGCTCCCATCAGCTGGAAAGCGATGAAAGAAACCCCACTCATCTCCACAATACCCATAGTGCGGAGAATGCCATTACACTTCTCAAGAAAAACAAGAGCGTCATCTGAAGCTAGTCCGCAAAAATCAGGTGGGTGGTACTTCTTGTACCTCTCAAGTCTGAGTTGCTCTGCCTCAGAAGCAACTACCCTAGCATCATGCTGAGCTGGAGCCGCTGGGGAAATGGGAATATACTCTGGGACCTACTAAATATGGACCCTCTGCTCATGAGTATGGGCTGCGGGAGTCTGTGCCCCTCCCCCGGCCTGAGATGTGGCTAGAGCTATCGGGAGTAGTTCTGCCTGAGACAGAGTGCTGAAGGCGCTCCTGAAATGAGCCAAAGTCTCCTGAAGGGCTAGAGTAATAGTAGGGACCTCCTGTGCCCCTCCAATTGTCGTTCTTAAGGGCTCCTCCATCTCTGCTCTCTCCTGTGCTCGGGCTGCACCGCGTGCTCGTCCTTTACCCCTGCCCCTACTTCTGGCGGCTATGGATGGGGGATTAGGTGCCTGATCGTCGGTATGTCCGGTACGGGTCCTCACCATCTGTGAGAAGAATAGAATAGAGTTTTAGAATTTTGATGTGAATAACTAGCACGAAAAGGAATTCAGAGAATGTGATTGTTCTTAACAGTTACATAGCCTCCCAAAAATAGATACAGATGTCTCCGCACCGATCCGCGAGACTCTAATAAACCAACTTGTGACTTGTGACTCCTATGAACCTAGACGCTCTAATACCAACTTGTCTCGACCCGATTTACCCTCCGAAAGAGATCATGACGAAACCTAGTCTCTACGACTATGTAAGCTTAAATTGCGGAAAATATAGATAATAAAATGTAGACAGAAAGAAAAACACAAGTAGACATAACATAGCCGCTCAGCATGTTCAATTATAACTTCCCAAAACCCAAAATGTCACATTGAGTCACAAGCTCTGTACTAAAATAGCTCTATACAAAGAAGAAACAGAAATACACAAGATGTCTCTGTCTAAAATATAATAGAAGGTGACTCGTAGGATCCTGCGGATGCGGCAGAATTACCTCGCGGCCTCCACAAAGCAGCTACACGACCCTTATTCACAGAACTACGTACTGGTACCTGGATCTGCACACGAAAAACATGTGCAGGAAAGGGCATGTGTACACCACAATTGGTACCCAGTAAGTGCCAAGCCTAAACCTAGTCAAGTAGTGACGAGGTTAGGTTAAGGCTCTACTGCTTTTTCATAAGTAAAATAGTTTAAAATAGTACAGAAGGATATAAATTCTAAGGTAAGCAGTAAAATGCATAATTCGAAAGTAATACAGCAGCAAGGAGCCCTCAGCTCAGAACAACATATCACGCAGTGGAATCTCCCGGGATACGTCCCGTAGTTCCAAATATAAAGATGTAATACAGGAGGAAAGCTGCCAGAATACGTCCGTAGTCCCAATTTAAATATGCACTACAAGGGAAAGTTCTCAGAATACGTCGGTAGTCCCAATTTAAATATGAAATACAGGGGGAAAGCTCCCGGAATACGTCCGTAGTCCCAATGTAAATATGCAATGTGAATGAATGTCGGACAAGGTGTATTTAAACAGTTCAGCAAAAAGCCACAAACCAGAATTAGATAAAGACTAACTAACATGGTGCACATTGTACCAATAGATAATTTAGGCAAAAACAGGTAGGCATGCTTCTTCCTAATATACACTATCCAAGTATCATACTAATAGTGAAATAAGAGTAAATGATTTATGGCATGTATAGAAAAAATGGAATTTTAGCAACAATGGCCCGTGTATGTACTCGTCACCTCACGTACACAGTGACCATACAACAAATAGTATCAAAACAACCTAAGGGGAATTCCCTCCACACAGAGTTAGGCAAGACACTTACCTCGACTGCTCTCCTCAACTCAAAACCACGCTTCTGCCACGAGTACCCAACTCTGATTGGCCCAAATCTATTTAATTCAATTGCATAATATAAATATCACTTTAAGAAAATATAGCTAATTAGTTTGAAGCTAATACGCGAAATTAGGAAAATTGCCCAAAATGTCCCCCGGCCCCAAGTCTCGAAATCGAGTGAAATTTACGAATTTAGAACACCCATTCACTCACGAACTCGCTCGAACAAAAATCATCAAAATTTGACGTCAAAATCTCCTTAAATTCTCATATTTCTACTTGGGGAACTTTCCTCCCAAATTCATGATGTTTCACCCAAATACATTTATTAGATTGAAGAAATGCCTATTGATTAATGATATACAAGTGAATTAAGATTAGAAATCGTTACCGATGAATTTTCTCCTCAAAACCCACTGAAAATCGCCAAATTCAAAGCTCCAAATCGTTTTAAAAGATATGAATTTCAAACCCTCGAATTTTGTATAAACAACCCAGGAATTCCGCACCTGCGACTCATTGGACCGTATCAGTGGTCCCGCACCTGCGGAAAATCTATCGCAAGTGCGAAAATACAACAAATGAACTGGGGCCGCACATGTGATGCCATCATCCGCACATTCGGATCCCCATCCGCAGGTGTGAGACACCAGAACCAGCAATGCTTCAACTAGTTTTCTAAGTCCAAAATCATCCGTTGAGCATCCGAAACATCCCCGAGGCCCCCGGGACCTCAACCAAACTTACCAACTAGTCCTACTACCTTGTCCAAACTTAGTCAAGGCTTCAAAACACATCACATAACATCTAAATCACCAATTATACATGGATTCAAGCCTAAGAACTTATGAAATTTCCAAAATCTACAACCGATGCCGAAACACGTCAAAACTAATCCGAATGACCTCAAATTTTACACACAGGTCATAAATTTCACTACCAACCTATAGCCACTCTCGGAATTCAATTCCGAGCCCGATATCAAAATTTCACCAATCAGCCGAAATTCTAACGTTTTCCAATTCAATCTTAAATCTACTATAGACCTCGAAAACATATTCCGGACACGCTCCTAACCCCAAAATCACCCAACGAAGGTAACTGATTCAACGAATTACATTCGGTATCCGTCTTCACAAGGTTCCAACTACGATCCAGTTTCTAAAGCTTAAACTCACATATAGGGACTATGTGTCCAAAAAATCTCCAAAATTCATAGCTATCCATTCTGACGAGTCCCATAAGAAAATATAAACGTGGAGAAAGCAGTTATTAGGGGATCAGGGTGCTAACCCTCCAAATGACCGACCGGGTCGTAACACCTAGCAAAGCTCATTAGCCTCCGAGGTAAGCCTCATGCACTCACCTTCGAAGTGAGCCAAATCGGCTTGAAACTTGGTAAACGTCTTATTGTAAAGCACCTTGGCCTGGAAGCATGAAAGAAACAAAGTGAGGAAGATGGAGACTAGGGCATCGGACAAAAATTACAAAACATTACCTGCTTACATAGCCTCTCGATCTCACTGAAAACAAATGAGGCGTCGAGTTTAGGGTTCTCCTCGGATATAGTAAATAGCCCTTCAACCACATATTTTCCCTCAGCAGACGCCCCCGCGTCGGGAGATTCTCTATTTTAGGCATCCTGTAACTACCCCGAAGGTAAATCCGGTTCTTGAGGGGAGTCACTCACTTCAGTGACTCCGGACGAATCAGTCGGGGCCTTCTCTTTCCTTTGAGGAACCTTAGAACTAGGCTCTTCCGGCCCACCAACCGAGCGCACTCCAGCTCGCGAAATATTCTGGCCAGTAGCCACCTCGGAGACATAACCTAATACATCTTCAACGGCTTCCTCGGCCCTAGGCGGGACCACAACGACATTAAACTTTGATTTAGAAGCCTCCAGCTCGACAGCCATTGACTCAGCAAGATGTGGGATGACCAAGTCTTCCCCTCCCACGGGCTCTGTTGAGGGGTTAGTTTTCCCCTCACCTCCAGCTCGAGGCCTCTCAAATGCCTCAGGAGTTAAGGCCGTTGAACCAGCCTTGGACTCTTTCACTTGGCCTTCTTTAATTTCGAAGGCTCTGCCAGCGATTTCTTTCTTTTCATCTTCTCTTTGTCAGGTTTGAGGGGATCCGCTTCCTCAGGCGGTGCCTCCCTCATTATGGAGGCCTCTCTCTGACCGTCACAAATACAAAATATCACCACAAGGTGCGAGGGTGTAATCGGTGATGATTCTTCTAAGAAATGCAATTATAGTAAGGATAAGAGCTTACCATGGTTCTTTGCTTCCCATCAAGCCCCTGACAAATCGCGCCATACTTGCTTAACATATGAGCAAATCGAATCTAGCCAGCAAATCCAGCCCGAGAGATCTTTAACCGCACCAGGGTACACCGCAACAGCTGCTTCAGCGGAAGGAGTTAATTCATAGAGATATTAATCCAAAGGAAAAAGAAAATACGTGACTAACAAGTTTCATGTTCCACTTTTCGAGTAACAGCATCTTGTTTGCCTGAATTAGGTCCGAGGTCCTAACTCGGACAAAACGACTCATCCACCCTCCGTCCTTAATCTCGTCAGTGCAAGCAAGAAAGGCCCTCGAGGCCTGACGTTGGAGGTTAATCAAGCCACCACGAAAGAGTCGGGGGCTATACATTCTGACCAAGTGGTTGAGGGTAAAAGGCATCCCCTTGGTCATGTTCGTGAAATGTCTGGTCATGTAAACAATGCGCCAAAACGACAGATGTATTTGGTCGAGGGTCACTTGATATCGCTCGCAGAAGTTGAGGGTCACAGGGTAAATTGAGGGCGACGATGGTTTCACCGGGACAAGGGTAAACAGATAAGTATACACACTAAGGAAGCTGACCTCGTATGTAGTTATATCTTCTTCCTGAGAGGGAATCTTCACCAGAACCGAATCCCCCTAATGGCAGTCTACTTTCACCTTCTCGATATCTGGTATTAAGCTGATATACCGAGATATGGGTTCACACCAGCCCGACCTCGAGGACTGTTTATCGACCTTGAAATCAGAGATTATTTCACATGCCCCGGAGATGCACTACTCAAGGCAAGGAGATACTGTCGTCTTGCCTTTAGACGAGCGTGAAGAAGAGGAAGGCTTATCACCTTGGGAAACATGGGTGGAATTCATTTTCATACATTTAAAATATTTCAGAAAGGAGGAAGAAGTGTAATTAGAAAAAAAACGTAAGGGAGAAATAAGAAGAACTCTTTTGGAGGCTTGAGGTTGCGGTGAAAAATAAGAAGTGAACGAAAAAGTATTTATAAGGTCCTGTCATGTACGTTAGGGTAAGCCAAAAGGCAGTTGTCGCTTTAATCAATTCAAGGTCTTTTCAAGGGCTGTATGGACACGACCTTTTGGGCCCCTCCCTATGTCATATCAATCTCTTGATATGGCACAGCTGACGCAATAATGAAAGAATTAAAGGATAAATAATCCAAATCATTTCCTGTCTCTTCATTCCAAGAAACGCGGGGACTATATGTATACGGTAAAAAACCAGGAATGACCGATCTTGAGGTTTCCATGACATTCTGAGCTTGGTCTCGATGGCATCGGGGCAAGACCCGAAGATCAACTCCGAAGTGAAATCCTCGAAGAGAGACATCGAGGAATAAATATACCTCGAGGTAAGATGAAGATCGGGGCCCGCCGCAGAAATGTGTGGGACTCCCAAGAATATGTGGCTAAAGCTGACAAACGCCTACAAGAATAGTACGAATATGTATCGGACCATTAAATAGTTGTACCAGTTATTCTCTTTTGTAATAATTATACATGTACCATGTTGGGATTCCCCCTCCTATACAAAGGGGACCCTTGTCAATTCTTGCATACATGATATTGAATACAAGAACATTCTGAGCTCTCTAACTTAAACATTCTCCATTGTTGATTCCTTTGATTTATTACTTACATTTATTGTGTTTCATTTATTGTTCTTTATTTATTACTGATCGTTGACCATAAATAGCCACTTTCGAGGCCTATACAACTGATATAGCTTCATCGACCATCCTCTACTAATACCGAGCCTCGACCTCGAGGTTCTATCCCGGCCAACTTGAGGCCCCGATTTAAGGCAGCATGGTTTGCCTATCTTTATTCTCATTTACTCTTATCTCATTTCCATTACTCATAATCAGCATCTATTGCTCAACAACTAGTGATAAAACAAATCACATATTTTTAGAACCACAAATCAATTTTAATTGTAATTACCATTTTCAAGGTAAACAACAATTCCTTGTCTATTATGTAAGTCGAACCCTAGGAGATGCTAAGACTAGATATCCACACTTAGATAAACAAGCGCTTGCAGTAATAAGTGCATCTAGGAAATAGAAGCCTTATTTTCAATGCCATTGTATATGTGTTTTAACAACATACCCTCTTCAAAGAATCTTTCATAAGCCCTAATTATCGGGCCGATTGTCCAAATGGGCCATCAAACTTGGGGGGTATAACGTCGAGTACCAACCCGAACGACTATCAAGTTCTAATTTTGGCGGACATCGTGACCGATTTTACTCCTGCCCTCGTGCCCGAAGTAGAGAAAGAATGTGAAAGGGTCCGGATTCGGAATAGTTCTAAAGCCGCCTACGGGTAGCATAATTAGACAATCTATAAAAACATCGAAGTTGACTAACAATGAGGCCGAGTATGAGGCCATGATTGCAGGTCTCGAACTGGCCAAAAGCTTAGGAGCAGGGGTCATCATAGCAAAATGTGACTCTCTTCTGGTTGTAAACCAAGTAAATGGAAGCTTCTAGGTTCAAAAGGATAGGATGCAAAGATACTTAGACAAGCTTCAAGTGACATTGAATTGCTTCTAAGAGTGGACCCTAGTTCACATACCTCGAGAGCACAATAGCGAGACCGACGCACTCACAAACTTGGGTTCATCTGTCGAAGAAGATGACACAGTCCCAGGGATTGTCGTACAACTATCCAAATTGATACCCGAAGAAGGCCATGCCGAAATCAACTCAACGATCCTAACATGGGATTGGAGGAACAAGTATGTTGACTACTTGAAACATGGGAATCTCCCCACGGACCCTAAGGAATCGAGGGCCCTTCGAGCCAAAGCAGCCTGATTTTCACTCGACGAGAATGGAACACTGTACAAAAGGACCTTCAACGGACCACTAGCTGTATGCTTGGGACCGGGGGACACCGACTATGTGCTAAGGGAAATCCACGAAGGCACTTGTGGAAAACACTCTGGTGCCGATTATCTATTTCAAAAAGTGATCAGAGCAGGCTACTAGTGGGATTGCATTGAAAAGGACACCAAGGAATTCGTTCGAAGATGTGACAAATGCCATAGATTTGCACCAATGATTCACCAACCCGGTGAACAACTACACTCAGTCCTATCCCCGTGATCATTCATGAAATGGGGGATGGACATCGTCGTCCCCCTACCAACAGCGCCAAGTAAAGCTAGATTTATTTTATTTATGAGTGACTACTTCTCGAAATGGGTTGAAGCACAGGCCTTCGAGAAGATAAGAGAAAAAGAAGTAATCAAATTCATATGGGACCACATCATATGTCGATTCGGGATCCCCTCCGAGATTACACGTGATAATGTGAAGCAATTCATCGGCAACAAGGTGACACAATTCCTCGAGGATCAAAAAATCAAAAGGATCCTATCAATGCCTTACCACGCAAGTGCAAATGGTCTGGCCGAGTCCACAAATAAAACTATCATTCAAAACTTAAAGAAGAGGTTAGAGGATGCAAAGGGGAAATGGAGAGAAGTGTTATCCGAGGTACTACGGGCGTATTGAACAACCTCGAAGTCAAGCACAAGGGAGACCCTGTTCTCTGTGGTATATAGGTTTGAGGCGCTGATACCACTCGAGGTCGGAGAGCCAAGTGCCATATTTCAGCGTGCCACCGAGAACTCAAACAACGGGGCCATGAATACCGCCCTCGAGCTACTAAATGAAAAGCGTAAGGCCGCATTAGTTCAAATGGCTGCTCAAAAGTAAAGGATCGAAAGATACTACAACAGAAGAACAAACCTCCGATACTTCGGAGTCGGGGACTTAGTTCCAAGGAAAGTCACCCTCAACACTCGAAACCCAAACAAAGAGAAGCTAGGCCCTAGATGGGAAGGACCGTACCGCATCCTCGGAGTAGTAGGCAAAGTCTCCTACCAACTTGGCACCATCGAAGGCGAGCAACTACCAAGAAACTGGAATATATCGATGCTCAAACACTATTATTGCTAAGGTATAACCTTCTCCCTTTTCATTTATATTTCATACTAACTTGTTGCAGGTCTTAAATTGAGAGGAATAGAAGCACCCTTCAGCCCGAAGACCTTGGGTTTTAAATCATGTATTGCACTTTTTTCCCATAGATCGGGTTTTATCCCAAATGGGTTTTGCCGGCACGGTTTTTAATGAGGAAACACCTATATGCAACCTAAGGAAAACTCAACAAGTATTCAAGATTTCTTTTCAATCAACCTCGAATACTGAGGGGGGGCATCACCCTCGGAGGTTACCTTTTCAAAGAAATCAAGTTATGCCAAAGAGGGGCTCGATAGGAGAATGTTGTATCGGTCCTCGATAGAATAGTCGAGCCCTCAATGGCAAAAACATGTACGCATGTATCAAGAAATCGAAGAAGCATTGTTCATCAAAACACTTTGTGCCTCAAAGAAGTTTACTATTTTTGCATGAAACGGCTTAAGTGCCAAATATTCCCGAACACTCAGGAACTGTCATCAACAGTCAACTTAGCGAGCCATCAAGACTCGAGCTCAAAACAACTCAATGAGGCGACATCAAATCTATAAGAAATCAATTAGGTAATCAAATTGTAAGACCTCAACGAGGCGTACTCAAACTTATAAGACCTTAAAAAGGCATAACCCTGATATTAAAGCCAAGGCTATATATATTCGAACTTGTAAGACCCCTTATAAGGCATACCCTCGATATAGAGGCCGAGGTCATCTCACCCTGGGACTAAAGGCTACTGCATAATATAAATACTATGGTCATATGTAAAGGCTACAGCCGAAATAATGCGGCTCAGAGACGTCCGACTTCCTCCATAAAACTAAAGGCCTTCGAATACTTCAAAAAACCTAGTTAATCAGGCTACCCTCGGCATAAGAAAAGGAGCTTCGATAATTTCACTCCGAACAATGTAAGGACTTCAAAAAATCAGCCTTCGAGATGACCTCACAAGGTACCCAATTATCGTCACATAACGACTTATAATCGAGGTTCCTATTTGAACTGTCAAAAAGTCAGACGAATACAAAAAATTTCTAAGTCATAACAAAATTTTTAAGTCTTTAGCGATAATGGGGAAAATTATAGCCATATTAGAGGTTGAATCGACCTAATCTAAAAAGAGCCTAAGGGCCAACCTAAAGAGCCCAAGGGCTGATCTAAAGAGTCTAAAGGCCAAATTGAAAATAACCTAAGGGAAAATCTAAAGAGCCTAACGGCCAAATTCAAAAGAGCCTACGGGTCGATGTTTTAAGACCTAAGGGTCGATACCTAATGAACTTAAAGGTCAAATCACACTATGCTCCAGACCCCACCTAAGTTCGGAGTCGAAAGTCCCGAGCTAAAAGCTCAGTTCAAAGATCGGACCTTAAAATGGTCTCTTACTACCGATCATTCATCGAGCATAAAAACCTAATTGTTTTATACTCTAAGTCCAGTACATCGGACTGATTATCGATAAGTATTAAATGTCTTTTCAAAAGCAAAGGCAAGGCAGGAATTGGCAACGAATGAAGACAAAGCAAAAAATCCTTTTATATAATAAAAATTCACAAAATATATTTATAAAGCTCATGCTTGGAGCCCTTACACAAAAAGGGAAAGAAAAAATAAAGCCTAATCTACCGCCAGGGTTACTTGATCAAATGAATTTCCCTCAGGAGTTGTGCTCTCGACAGCTTGTCCCTCGGCCACCTGATCATCGATGGCCTCTTCCCCCCCGGGGACTTCTTTTTCATCTTCTTTGCTGCTTTCCGAGCCACTAGTCGAATTACCGCCAAAAGTAAGTAATGATGCCGATTCTTCTTCTAAGGCTCTCACTTTCTCGATCTCGGCAGAAAGATCAAAACCCTTTGCATGCACCTCCTCGAGAGCCTGCCTTCGAGAACCCAATCGAGCATGTTCAAGGGTACGAGATAACTTCAGCCCAGCCTCAGCAGACACCTTTCTAGACCGAGCATTTGCAGCTGCAGCATCATCCCGATATGAGGCTATGAGTTCGTTAATCTCGGACTTGATCTTAGATAACTCAGCGGATGATTCGGCATGAAGACCCTTTTATTTGCGGAGCTCTTCCTTCACACGCTGAAGTTGATACTCGGACGAGGTCAGTCTTTCTCGGAGAGTATCTTTCTCGGAGGCTACCTCATCCATGTGACGCTTGAGCCCGAGGATATCAGTATCTCTGACTTTTAACCTCCTCTCACATCAGGTCATCCTTCTGTTTGAGATGCAAGAATCAAGTTAAGGCATTAAATGCTAAAGTTGAATAAGCATGAAAGTAAGACCACGAAAGCTGTATTACCTGCTCATCGAGATCAGCCCGTTCTCGAGACACCTTCTCCAAATGTATTCAAAGGTCATGCAGTTCCCCCTCCTTCTTGGCGAAGATATCTTTGAGCTCATCTGACTCTAGCAAGAGCCTCCTATGCTCTTCTTCGCAGTGGGCCAACTCGTCTTGTGACTTGGAAAAGGCCTGGTTGTAGAGCATTAAGGCCTAAAAATGCAAAGGGAAAAAAGTCAGAAAAGTAGGAATCGAGGTTCGAAACAAAGTTGTTAAGTCAAGAGGTTACCTGTTTTCGAAGCTTCTCGACTTCTTTGAAAATCAACGAGGCATTAAGGTCGGGGATTTCTTCGACCCAGGCAAAGTACCCCTCGAACACATCATTCTCTTTGTGGGATGCCCCCACATTGGGAGTCTCCATATTTTGGGCATCCTGTATTTTCCTCGGAGAGAATGTCAGGCCCGACGGAGAATCATCTACATCAATGACCCTGAGTGGACCAACCGGGGCCTTCTTTCTTCTTCGGGGAGTTTCAGAGTTGGTCTCCCCGAGTTCATCTACCAAATTCCATTCGGCTCGAGACGTATTTTGTCCAGTAGTCAAGTCGGGGACTTTGTTTGACCCACCCTCGAGAATCTTTTCAGCTCGATGTGGGGATGCATTGGCAACATCTGGTTCAGAAGTCTTTGGCTCAACAGCCGCCGGCTCAGCAGGCTTCGAAGTAGTCGTGCTTCCTTTTCCCCTAAGTACTAACGGGCAATCATCATTCTCTTCGTCCTCAGCACGAAGAGTCTCTCCCACTTCTGGAGTTAAGGCCCGACGGAGCTTTTTGTTTATACTCGGCGGAGGATCCCTCATCAAATCGTGCCACACGCGCTTAACATACGGGCAAGTCGAATCGAGCTATCGGACCTAGCCCGAGATATCCTTGACCACACTGGGGTACCACTCGATTGCTGTGTCATCGAAGGGAGTTACTTCAAAGGGAAGGAAAAGAAAAAATAAATATATTTGATTGATGAAATATGTTCACTTACGTTTCATATTCCATTCCTCGAGGAATGGCATCTCTACGTAGGTATCAGGTCCGTGGACCTGATTCGGACAAAGCGGCTCATCCACACTCTGTCAAATAAGGCCTTTGAGGATTGAGGCTGTAACTTAATCAAGCCACCTAGATAAAGTCGGGGGCTATACAGTCTGATCAGATGATCGAGGGTAAAAGGCATCCCCTCGACAATGTTTGAAAAATATCTAATCATGTAAACAATTCGCCAGAATGATGGATATATTTGGCCAAGTGTCACCCTATATTGTCTGCAAAAATCGAGGATCATTGGGTCTATCGATGGTGAGGATGATTCTACCGGACCTAGGGTGAAAGGATATGTGTACAAACTAAGGAAACTAGCTTTGTGTGTAGTTATGTCTTCTTTAGATGAAGGAATCTCCACTTGAACCACCTCCACCCAACGACAGTCAATCTTCACTTTCCAATTTCAATTATTAGGCTGATGTATCGAGACATGGGTTCGCATCGTCCCGGAGTCGAATAAGTTTTTTCTATTTTGAAGTAGGAGGATGTCTCACAGGGTTCGGGGATACACTTCTTAACATGAGGAGGTACTACCTTTTTGCTCTTAGACGAGCATGATGATGATGGATATTTCTCCTTTTGGGGAACAATCTTAGAAGTCTTTGCCATTTTTTGCTATAAAATCTCAAAAGAAGGGGAAGAATTTGGTTGAGAGATGAACACAATAAGGAAGCAAGCTAAAGAGTTGATGAAGGTCTGAAGATGTTGTGAAAAGTAAAAGTTTGAGGAGTGAAGGATTGGGCTATTTATAGGGATCAATATGCATATTGGAAAAGGCAAAGGGACGACCAACCGTCGTTATCGATTTACGGCTTTTCAAGAACTGTGCAAGAGTGGCCTTTGCACGTCCTTTTTGTCACATCAATCACTGACCTCATATTTCTGATGTCATGATTGAGACATCGAAGAGTCAAATAATTCAAATCGTTTCTTATCATTTCATTCTAAGAAACGCGGGGACTATCTCTATACGGTTGATATTGGGACCCCAATATCGAGATCTCTATGGTATTCCGAGCTCGATCTCGAGAGGCTCGAAGTAGAGTCTGAAGTTCGACCTTGAAGTGCATACCTCGAGAAGGTATATCTAAGGCCCATCTCGTCCTGCCTCGGAGCAGCATGAAATCGATGACTGTCATTGAAAGGCGGGAATTTCCCAAGAACACGTGGTTAAATCTGATAAGGTCTACAAAGATAGTACAAGTCCGTACAAGGCCGTTATACAGCTGTACCAATAGCATTTCTCTGTCATAATTAGACATGTACTATGTTGGGATTCACCCCTCTTACATAAAGGGGACACAATCATTCTTTTAAAAAACAACATTGACTGCAGTAGAACATTTTCTACTCTTTTCGAGCTCAACACAGTCTTACAGCTTTATTGTTCTTTATTTTAGTGTTCTTCATTTATTTTTCTTCGTTTATTGCAATCATTCGACCCCGAGGCCCCCGATTCCAGCAAGCTCGAGGCCCCTATTCTCTAACAAGAGTTGTTTGGCTTTACTTACACTTATCATTTCTTGATTATTAACTAGTATTGAAATAAATCACATATTTTTAGAACCACAAAACAAATATAATTGTTAAAACTATTTTCAAGGTAAACACTTGGGTTTGGGAGTCAGAACGTCCACTTCTTCAGTCTCTTCTTCATCTTGAAGGGCCAGGTCCATCTCATTAATATCAACAACCTCAACAGGCTGGTCTATCTTCTTCTTTCCCTTAGCAATCGCATTCCTTTTGCTTTCTTCTAAGTCTTTTTGCAAATCTACCTCATTCTGCTTTAGCTGGCTTCTTGTGGCTCTTCATCTTGTGGGAGGAATTTTAACAGTAACAGAAGAGGCAACCTTCCTTTTCTTGTTAGCCCTAGCAGTGGCAGGGGTCTTAGCCTCAGAAGTTCCTTTAATCTTTTGATTATAGATCTCAATCACTTTCTTCAATAGGTGTACGAGGGTTTCTTCTACATATGAACAAGGATCATCTACATTTTTCCCAAGTTTAACCAACCCTTCAGCGGCTTCACCAGACCCACTTCCCCCTATTTTCTGCACACTTTCCTCTACTCTACCAGATCTCTCTCCCCAAACAACCATTGCACATGTGTCTTGGTTTAAACTCACAGGAGTGGGTGAAGAATCAACCACTATTTTACCCTTTCCCCTCATAGTAGTCCTAACTCCATTGCTCTTTTTTTCTTTTCTCTTTTTATTTTACCACCAATTTCTCCAGACTATGTATTCTCAACTCCTGCTATAGATCCTACTAGCACAAACCTATTCTCAAATTTGTAGCAATTTCAGAGATTGTCTCAGGAGTAACTTTAGGACCAGAAGATACCTGCTCAGTTTCCGAAGAAACAGTTTCTTCCCCCTCAGTAGCAGATTTGAAGGAGTCATCATATTTCTGAGGTTATTCCACCCTACTTGCTTTCAGTTGTTCATTAATGTTCTGAAGTTGCTCTCCACCAGCAACAACCTTGAGAGCTATCATTTTTACTCTTTTCTTTGGGGTGTTGGAAAGAGTGATTGTGGGTGTAGAAGTGGTTTCTTGTCGTGGTGATGACAGGTTTTCAGGAGTGTTGGCCATTCCTGTGCTTGGTTCTGGAAGAGAAGAGAAGTAGATTGAGTTTTGAAGATTAGAGAAGATGGATAGTGTTTGACGACTTGTAAAAGTAATGAAGTGAAGAAACCAATAATGTTGATCAATATAAAGAGAGGTAATTAATGGGTGACAAAAGGCGTTTCAGACTTTTAAAAGTCTAATCAAACTAAATTTCAGTTTTGAAAAGACGTTAGAGTCTTTCCCTAGTATCTAGGTAGTTTAATTCGGTTAGGAATCTTTGAACATAACTGATTCACTTGTAACGGATAAGTTCAAAATATCTTTTTAATTAGTTAGGACTCTGCTCATGATCCAAATTTTATTATTTCAAATTATGCAGAGTGTAGAAAACATATCGTGTAATCTTGATGAACCGGGTTCTTCACTGAAAATTCTCTTGTATGAGTCTAAATTTGCCAAAATAGAGAAAATATCACTAGATATTAATGAACCATTTTAGAACATACCACAAGAGTAAAATATTGAAAGTATGAGACTGAGCAAAAATTAATCTAATTATATACATAATTTTAAGATTTTCTAACAAAATTTTTCAATTTTTCTTTCATTTTTTTCATTTTTTTTGTTGTTGTGAATTTTGAACTGGTCCTTTTAGGTGATATTAATCATCCCTAATTCTAACATGTTCCTTTCAAAGTGTTTTCTACTTAATGCTTTTGTGAAGATGTCAGCTATTTGCTTGTCAGTAGCACAAAATTCCACAATGATCAACCTTTTTTCATAGTTATCCCTCAAAAGGTGATGCCTAACATCTATGTGTTAGTTTTCTTGTGATGAACCGGATTCCTGGTCATACAAATTGCACTAGTATTATCAGAAAAAATGGGGACACAACAAACATCAATTCCAAAGTCCATTAATTGTTGTTTGATCCACAACAATTGAGCACAACATGAAGCAACATCAACATACTCAGTTTCAGCAGTAGATAAGGCCATTGAATTTTGCTTTTTGGTGGCCCAAGAAACAAGACATGAGCCAAGAAAGTATCCCATACCAGAAGTGCCCTTTCTATCCACAAGAAAACCTTGATAATCAGCATCACCATATCCCACTAGATTAAAATTACTACATTTTGGATACCAAAGACAAAGACAAGTGCCGCCTTTTAGATATCTCAAAATTCTCTTAACAAAGGTCAAGTGAGACTCCTTTGGATTTTCCTGAAATATTACACAAAGGTCTACACTGAAAACAATATTAGGTCTACTAGCAGTGAGATACAACAATGATCTAATCATTCCCCTATACAACATCATATCAACAGATGAACCAGGTTCATCTACATCCAACTTTGTAGTTGTTGCAATAGAAGTGTCAATTTCTTTAATTTGGAATCTTCCATTTTAAACCTGTTAAACAACTCTTTTACATACTTCTATTGATGGATCATAGTTCCATTTTAAATTTTTTAATTTGTAAGCCTAAAAAGTAATTAAGCTCACCCATCATGCTCATTTCAAATTCACTCCCCATTAGTTTAGCAAATTCTTTACTTAGCTTATCAGTAGTTGCTCCAAAGATTATATCATCAACATATATATATATGAACTATCAAGAGATATTTACCTTTTTCTTTCAAGAATAAAGTATTATCGATTTTACCTCTCTTGTAGTTATGCTCAAGCAAAAACATTGATAATCTTTCATACCATGTTCTTGGAGCCTGCATGAGCCCATGAAGTACCTTGTGAAGTTTGTACATATGATCAGGACACTCCTTGCCTTCAAACCCCGTAGGTTGCTTGACAAATACTTCTTCCTTTAGATAGTCATTGAGGAAGGCACTCTTGACTCTCACACCTCTTTTTTCCCGGGGGGGGGGGGGGGGGGGGGGGGGAGGG
>ML284142.1:26276-36683 GCA_005239495.1 Nicotiana undulata
GGGGGGGGGGGGGGGGGGGGGGGGGGATGGATAAGAGAGTTTTTCCAATTTAAGTGACAATAATCGAATTGAGATTATTTTAGACATGAAGATCAGTAGTGAAATCCAAACACTTCTGAAAACTCGTTTGTTTGCTTTGAAGCCTTTTGCAAATCTGGCCAATTAATGGTCAGGTCCATGAACTACAACCATACATTTAGTTACCTCAGTTCTTCTCCCTCATTAACTACCATAGAAAATTATTTAAAAACAGAAATAAGGTATTATGAATGTATCTAAATAAATCATGATAGAGTACAATCAGTAACAAAGCTACAAAACTTAACAAATAAAGCTCAAATAATTTCACAGTCCAGTTAAACAATGAAAATAACTAGTTTATATAGCTATACTAGCATGAAAATACAAAAAGAATCAGGCCAAAGTTTACAAAAATCATAGACTTGTTCATTCAAGGAAAAACAAAAATACAAGAGTGTTTGGACTTACCTATTCAAAGCAAAAAAAATTAGGATAAGGCCAAATAAAGTCCAGAAACAGAATCAGATGGAGCTCAACAATAAGTTCAGCAAACAGTAGCAAACCAGAGAAAAAGCACCACAGAACTTTGAAATTTCAAGTATTTTAGAAGAGAGCAGTCCCAGAAAATAGAGCTAAGGTCCGATTTTCAAAAAGAATCTTTCATAATACCTATCTATTTTATTTTATATTTTCAGAGTAGATACACTGAATTAAAGTGTGTTTTTGAGTGAGGGTGAGGTTCTTTATACAGAGTGTAGGGGTATGAAAAGGATAAGAATGGGAGGGGGTCTGATGGGTGAATAATCCAGCATATATTTTGGGGTGTCAGCTAAAAATAAGGATAGGACAACCTCATTTTCAACAGATTTTGGTACAACTGTCCTTTTTACCAAAAAATTCAACATCTTTCCTAACAATATTGGGAGAGCTGTACCCATCTAGAAGTTTCTTCTCATTTTTGCTCTTTTAAATTTCTGAAAATTTATTCATTTAGACCTAATTCAATTATATTATTACAATTATGTCCAAATCCCTACCTTGTTATTTCGTTTGTCCCATCTACCTTTTTTTTATTACCCTTTTCTACTCCTTGTAGTGTCCAATTTTCCGGAAATTGAATCGACGACTAAGAAGAAACCATGAGCTACATTGGCCGGTCAGTGTTGACTTGGCCGGAACTTTGCCAGAATCCGCTGATTCTTGAACTGACTCTAACTAACATAAATCGATTGCTCATGTCAAGAGTGATCGACTCATGTGAGTTTGAGCAAAAACGGGCTTGAAATTCTCGGAAAAAATATTTAGGGTTTTTATTCTGTTTTTAGATTTGAAATATGCCGGATTTGAAGAGGTTTTTGGACAAATTGGTGATAGATTAGGATTAACGGGAATGGGGGGGTCAAGTGGTGCAATAGTGAGGTGGTTTGGAGTATCGTCGCCGCCATGGGCGATTTTCGGCAGCGGCCAGCAGTGGCGTTTGAAGAGAGGTGAGAGGGGGGTCTGAAGTTATAGGGTTTGGGGGGAGGGGGGTTGGTCATTTTCGACATATTTATGGGGTATCGAGGCTCTGTTGTGAGCTGTTAGATCAAGATGATCCAACGACTGGGATAAGGGGAACGAAAACGTCGTCGTTTTATTTGTTATGGGTGTGGACCGGTTTAGGGGTTTGGGCTTGGGGTGTTTTGGGTTAAATTATGGGGATGGGCTTGGTTAATCATTTTCCCAAATCGGTATAATTTAAACAAGGCTCTAAACTTTCTTAATTAATTTCTAAAAATCTAATTAATTTAACTTAACCCTAATTAAATACTAAGCTATCTTAATTTATAGAAATAATTAACAATTTACCCTTATCATTTAACAAATTAGTGAATTTTAATTTATAAAAAGTAAAACCACTAGTTTTAACATTAACACTAACAAATGTCAAAAATAATATTTTTTTGTGATTTTCTTCTAATAATGTGATTAAATTAAATTAAAACCTAATAATGCAAGATGATGAAGGTTTAAATATTTTTTGTTAGTTGTCATGATTTAAAAATGAAAAATGCAACCAAAATGCAAATAATTCCAAATAAATACCAAAATTCTTTTTAAAAATCTAAAAATTAACAGGACTAGTTTATTCATTAATTTTGTAGGAATATTTTGGTAACGTAAAAAAATACATGCTCACAGCTGCCCCTCTTTGCTCGGAAACACGAAGAATTTTCGGACAAAGATAAAGTGAGCAGTTATGAACAACTTTTACCCGTTCGGATGCTCCATGGGAAGCACTTTGAAAACGTTTGACCGAACATTGCCTCAAAGGTTGCCTACATATCCTTGGCTATAAAAGAATCATGTCAGTGTAGTTCTGAAAGTTTTGATAGCTGGGACTACGGGAGAGCTGTGATTTCACTGTTGTTGCTGCTATTACTATTGCTGAGCTCCTTATTACACCAAAGTAAGAAAACGAAAAAGACTAACTACGTCTATCAGCTACGAGTTACAATATTCCTATCTGTCAATTTTCCGAAACTTGGTCATGAGTCTTGGCTAGTTCTTTATGTTGACTCTGATCTGGATCTTGATGGTTGTTAGCCGCAGGTGCTGGTTCAATCTTCTCGTCTTTAGGATCAAGACGCGACATATAGATTTGATGACTTCAATCTGTTCCTGAGCAGTCCACATCTTCTCCACTTCTATACTTTGGTTTCAGCTTTCTCTTTTCTTTTTTTTCTTTTCTAGATTGAAATATCTTCTTCTTTTGGTCCTCTCGAACCCACTATCCTGAGGTATAATCTGCTCGAAATCAAAAACAAATGAACGAAATTTTCTGCCCAATTTTTGCATGGAAATTTTCGTGAGTTATTGTAACAAAATTCTATACTACTTTATTATTAAAAGTGATGAAAGGCGGGAATGGTGTTCCCGGAGTAAATGTAGACTAGGGAGTGGAGACCCTATGTCTAAAAGATGAAATCAGGTAGGGATTGGACACCTTGGGTTGGAAAAGTCATCAGGTTATGCTGGCATCAACTAGGGAGTGGGACCCTATGTCAGAAAGGTCATCAGGTTATGCTGGCATCAACTTGGGAGTGGGACCATATGTTGGAAAAATCATCAGGTTATGATGGCATCAACTAGAGAGTGGGACCCTACATTGAAAGAGTTATCAGGTTATGCTGGAATAGACTAGGAAGTGGGACCCTATGTTGGAAAGTCATCAGGTTATGCTGGCATCAACTAGGGAGTGGGACCCTATGTTGGAAAGTCATCAGGTTATGCTGGCATCAACTAGGGAGTGGGACCCTATGTTGGAAAAGTCATCAGGTTATGTTGGCATCAACTAGGGAGTGAGACCCTATGTTGGAAAAGACATCAGGTTATGTTGGCATCAACTAGGGAGTGGGGCCATATGTTGGAAAAGTCATCAGGTTATGCAGGCATTAACTAGGGAGTGGGACCTTATGTTGGAAAAGTCATCAGGTTATACTGACATCAACTAGGGAGTGGGATCCTATGTTGGAAAAGTCATCAGGTTATGCTGGCATCAACTAGGGAATGGGACCCTATGTTGGAAAAGTCATCAGGTTATTCTGGCATCGACTAGGGAGTGGGACCCTTTGTTTGAAAAGTCATCAAGTTATACTGGCATCAACTAGGGAGTGGACCCTATGTTGGAAAAGTCATCAGGTTATACTGGCATCAAGTATAGAGTGGGACCCTATGTTGGAAAAGTCATCAGGTTATGCTGGCATCAACTAGGGAATGGGACTCTATGTTGGAAAAGTCATCAGGTTATTCTGGCATCGACTAGAGAGTGGGACCATTTGTTTGAAAAGTCATCAAGTTATACAGGCATCAACTATGGAGTGGACCCTATGTTGGACAAGTCATCGGGTTATGCTGGCATCAACTAGGGAGTGTAAACCCTATATTAGCATCAACTAGGGAGTGGAGACCATATGTTGGCATCAGGTTATGATGGCATCAACTAGGGATTGGAGACCCTACGTTTGCATCAGGTTATGCAGGCATCAACTAGGGAGTTGTGACTCTATGTTGGCATCAAGTTATGCTGGCATCAACTAGGGAGTGATGACCCTATGTTGGCATCAACTAGGGAGTGGAGACCCTATGTTTGCATCAAGTTATGCTGGCATCAACTAGGGAATGAAGAGCCTACGTTGGAATATCATCAACTAGGGAGTGCATACCTTATGTTGGCATCAAGTTATGTTGGAATCAACTAGTGAGTAGATACCATATGCTGGCAATAACTAGGGCATTGAGACCCTACGTTGGAAAAAACGCAGCTAGGGATTGGAGACCCTATACTACCATGATTTTGAATCTTCTTTGTTTTATTTCTCTCTTTTTTCTTGTTTTTTTTTCCATCATTTTTATTTCAGAGAATGAGTAAATGCAAGAAAGAATTTTATAGGAGACTTCCCTTTTTTGAGTTGTTGCTGCAAAATTGTTTCTAGCCCCCGCGCAGGTTCTTTTTGGTTGCCCCTACTTCTTGCCATGTTGCTTTTGGGTGGCACCTGTTTCTTTTTTTCTTTAAACAAAGAACAATTTGTCAGTTTGAATGGTGGTTGGGTTTGTAGCCTTGATCATCTTGGTCATTTGACCTTGGGCCGTACTTTTGACGAAGATCTCAACTGCTTGTTTGCTCGCTTGAGATTGGTTTCATTACTAACCCTGGAGATCTTGACTTTTCCAAGACTTCACCAGGACGGTTAATCATGTGGGACTTAACCTTTTTTAACTTTATTTAGCCTTTGTGGCATTTTGACTTTGATCCTTTTCTTTTCAGAAATTCTTGATTTCAAAGCCCCAGCCATCATGGCCAGTCGAAGTCGACTCGATGCACCTGACGAGGCTGAATGCTTTTTACGTACTAGCTCGTATCAAACAAGAACATTGTAAATTAGTCTTGCCATCCTTTCTTTGCCTTATTTTTGGGAAAAAGTTATACTGCAAGGGATTCAAAGAAATATAAACAATGTAATGGAGAATGAATAAACAAGAGGTATCCCTTTTGGGTAAAGGAAAGACGGACTTATCTGGAGTACATGCGAACTTAAATGAACATTACATGCCTCTTGGAATGGATGCCTGATCCGTGTAAATCGTCCGACTCTTAGAAATTCATCACAACTAATGTATCAAAACCGAGAAACCTTGCCCAGGATTGTGTCAATGTCCGTGACTGATGTCCTCTTTTTCGATCAGCAGTGCCCTTTGCGGGTTTTCAGCAGCTAACCTCTCTCATTTCTCTTCTCACCGTCGTCTTATAGGCCTTATAGTGCCCGTGTTGGTTTTCACCGATAATAATAGCTCATTTTATTTCTCTCATTTGGTTGTATCAGTTCCAAGTAATTGTATCCTCTAATTTTGAACATCCTTGCCGATTGATCGGAAGGACATGAACAGGATTTGGGGTAAAAAGAATTTGGATTGAATTATAACTTTGGAACCTTTCAGGCGAACCCATCACTGAATCATTGTAACTTCTACCCCAATTTTAACTTTTGGGGGAATTTGGACTTTTTATTTTGCTGTGACTGAACCCCATAGTGAGGCAGCCTACGTATCCTTTCAGAATCAAGTCGAACGCAGTTCAGGCAACTTTTGTTTTTGTTTTTTCTTTTGTTGTTTTTTCTATTTTTTTCTCTTTCTTTTCTCTTTTTTTCATTTTTTCATTGCTTTTCCGTCTCTTTTTTTTCAATAACACTTTTCAGATTCCAAAGAGGGTAATCAAAGAAGAGTAACCGGCTCAAAGGGTTTACAAAAGGGTTAATGGTGTTTGGGTCATGAGAATAAAATCCTTTGTCATCCCAAATATAGAACTTTTAATACTATATGAAGGATCAACCATATTACCTTTTGACTTCACTTGCGTTGACAGTTATTTCAGGGACATTTTCTTCGATGTACCCTAAGTAAAAACGCACTCTGTTGGCAGTACTCTTGTTGCAATGCATGGACCTTTCTAATATGAACCAATTTTCCTTTGGCTGTTCCAATTCATTGTTTTATTTCCATAACCTAACTTCATTATATTCTGATTCTTGATTTATTATTTTGAAGTCTGACAGCGTTTTAGGATCTGGGCATGAAGAACACAAGCATGTTATGTTATTGAAATCTGCATTTAACAGAACTAAAAGTAGAATAAGAAAAGAGACAAGATTATGAAAAGAGACATTCTTGGAAAATGAAATATTCATTCCATTTAATTTTTTTTCCTTTCTTTTAAGTTTAAAGGTAAAAAGGTTTACATCAGAAAGTAAGACAATAAAGTAACACATCCGGATCGTACCCTGAGATAATCTGGACGCAGAAAGGATAGCAAGACTGGCTACCGAGACTCCCATTTGATGGGTGGGACTTTGAGGCTTGGCGACCATTTTTTGGCTTTTCTTCTGTCTCGACAATGGCTGCAATGGCGTTCAGTGCCGGATCAAATTCTTCATCTTCACAAATCATTCTGACTACTGGCCTAGTGTGAGCAGACATGGGATTGTTCGTCATATTAGGGTCTTCTTCATCCCTAAGCATTGTTGCCTGGACCTTGATGAGGTCTTCCACTTCTCTTTTAAGAGTCCAACAATCTTCAGTGTCATGCCCCACTGCTCCTGGGTGGTATTCATTTCTATTATTAGCTCGATGCGAGGGGGACTCGGGGTTCGGCCGGTTTAGGGCCTCTGGCTGCAGCAGACCTTTCCTAACCAACTTTTGGAACAAGCTAGAATATGATTCACCAATAGGGGTGAACTGATTCCTTCTGGGGGATCCTTTGGGAGAGGATATTATTGGGGAACATTTGGTTGCGGATTATACGGAGCTTGGTAAGTATGGGCATTTCTTGCAAGTAGAGCTCAGTTTTGTGTATAATGTTGTGTCCGCGTGCAAGATTGCGCATAACAAATGGGGGGACAACTATGCGGTCCAGAATGCGATCGCATTCTGGTAATGCGGACCGCATAGCTCTCGCATTCTTGCCCCATGGTTTTTGGCAAGGGATGTTATGCGACGCACTATGCGATCGCATAACAGGTATGTGGACCTCATAGTGCTCGCATATCTGGGCAGAATGTTTCCAGTTTTTGCCCATTTTGAGGGCCATTATGCGACAGGAATGCGGATGGCATAACAGGAATACGATCGCATTCCATACCGCATTACGTGTCGGGGCTCCTAATTTTCTAATTTTAAAACCCGACCCCCTGTTCAATAAAACACCCGTCCCCTTCATTTTTAAAATTTTTCTGACTAAGAATAGAGAGAGAAAAAGATAGTTCTTGAGAGAGAGGGTTTCAACATCATCCCTTTGATTTTTTCCACAATCACTCAGGCCCGGGAATTGTCGAGTTATTGTCTTCTTCTTCATTCTAAAAGGTAAGTCCCCACCCCATTTCCCTTAAATTTCCAGATTTTGGTTAATAAGTAGAACTCCCCTAAATGGGTCCTTGAAGATTAAAGTTGAAAACCTTGCATGCATGTTCATTTATTATAATAATCTAGTAAAGGGAAATGGGTTAGAGTAAATATTCACAAAGAAGAGGTTGGTAATCTAAGGGGTCACATAACATTCAATAAAATGCCTAAGCAAGTTCAAATTATGTTCATGATTCCCAGTTCTAAGATGAATGTGTTACGTTATGAATTAGATTTACGTTGCTTGACGGTCCGGTGATTTGTGATAGAAATTAAAAGGGGAAAATTAGACACAAGGTATGTATGGCTAACTTTAACCTTTGTATAATCTTCTTGTTGGTGTCTGAGCATACGGTATGTGTACTTTGTTTAAAAATATGTGAATTGATTGTTCAAATGTGTTGAGACGTAAGATTCTATTCTCTGATTTTCCTAGTTGATTGCCATACCACCGTGCTATATGAGATTGTGAAAATGGTGATCCTTTGTGCTTACTTTATCATGTTCAAAGCTCGTTAACTGCTAAATACCACGGTATGAAAGGGGGTACTACCAAACGAAAGGAATTATAACGCATCAAATTGTTGAATGTGTCTAAGTGCTAAATGTTGTGTAGTAAATAATGGAAAGGAAATGTGGATAAACTAATTAAGCTATATGTTGATGGTATTACGTATATTACGTCAAATACATTGTTGAACATATCAAAGTTCTAAAGGTTGTGTAGCAAAATGATGAAAGTAAATCTGGACTGATTTTATTGAGTCAAATAATTGTGGCAACACCATATGAATTACTGATTTGTAATGGTAATTGTGCCTTGATTTCACATAGTTGTTGGTTGATATGAACCTATGTCCTTAATGATGAAGATCCTTGTGATTTAATTGGTGGATATGAGATCTGATTGTCCGGTGGGATCAGATTGCACGCCGCAACACAGAGTAATAAAGGTGGACGAGGTAATAAGGGTGAGAGAAGGTGATAAGGGTGGCCGAGGTAATAAGGATTGAATGTGATCACATTAAAATGAAAATCTATGAAACTCTTGAATATGGTGATGTTGGAAACGAAAAGGGGAATATGTGAAACTCTTGATTTTGGTTGTTTCTATTTCTGTGCAATTCTTGTTGGTTCTATTAACTGTCTCTTATCTGTGTATTGCTTGATTGTACTTAGGGTAAAGTTTGTTCATACATACTAGTACTATTCCACAGTACTAACGTCCCTTTTGCGGGGGGCGCTACATATTTTATATGGATGTAGGTAGTTCTATAGCAGGTAGCTTAGCCCGCCATTAGTGGTGCCTCCCCTTCATCTCTTCAGTAGTTGTGGTGAGCCCCTCTTCTCCTCAGGGCCATGTGTGGATTATACCACCTTCTTTTGCTTATGTTGTAAAGGTATAGACGGGGCCTTGTTGCCGGCAAGTTATGTAAAACCCCTAGTATTCGTAGAGGCTCCGTAGACATGATGTGGGTGTATATATCTA
The DNA here is from genome assembly GCA_005239495.1 of Nicotiana undulata. NCBI lineage: Eukaryota > Viridiplantae > Streptophyta > Magnoliopsida > Solanales > Solanaceae > Nicotiana > Nicotiana undulata. The sequence continues at coordinate 35,221 of ML284142.1, forward strand.
TTTTTGGGTAGTAACAGTACATACTCAAAACCGTGGATCATGTTGGAAAGTTATGAATGTATTATGTATGTTTGGATATCAATCGTTGAAATGCTAAAAGAGGAAACAAATGGAGATATGTTGTAAAATGTACTTTGAATCTAAAATCGGCTAACTCACACGAAATTATGTATGTTATGAACACGGGGTAATACGTTGGGAAGGAAAGGCAATCCAAGTCCGCTTGACTGGTTTCATCCAGTTAGACGCCGGTCTCGTCCCTAGATTTTGGTGCGTGACAAACTTGGTATCAGAGCCTAAGGTTTTTAAAGTGTCCTAAGATGTCTCGGAGCCATGTCTAGTAGAGCCCTTCTTATCGATGTGTTGTCGACAACATCTATAATTAGGGGGCTGCATGGACATTTAGGAAAATACCCTTTCATTGTTACTCTGTATCGTGCGATGAAGTGAAAGGTGAGAATGTCTCTGTCTAATTCGTGCATTGTCCTAATTTTCAGTAAATGGCGCCCAAGAAGAGAGCTCGACTCGGCCTAGAGGCCAGCACCACCCCAAGTGTGGCCATACATCCCTTATCCGATGGTGCGGGTGAGAATGATTCCCCGACCTTGAATCTTCCTGACTCCTCCGTGCCAGGCCAGTCTATCCCTATTCGTGCTCCCGCTGAGGGTACTGAAATCCCTCCCGCTGATGTTCCTGACCCTTCCTCAGTCCCAGTATTTCTTATGGGGACCTCAGGGGAGCTATTCAGATGTTGACTCAGTCAGTGGCCTCCCAGGCCCAAAGATCTCAGACTGCCCCGCGTCCTCTAGCGAGCAAGGGGATTCTTCAGGTTCTAGAGTCAACCAGTTTTTGGGGTTAGCCCCTCCAGAGTTCTCAGGCACTGACCCAGAGGCCGTTCCTCAAGATTATATAGTTGAAATGTACAAGACTCTTTGGGTTATGAAGGCTACTGAAACAGAGGGAGTTGAGCTGGCTTCATATAATATAAAGGGAGCAGCATATTCATGGTTTGAGATGTGGGAGAGTTCCCGTGGAGAGCAGAGCCCTTCGGCGAGGTGGGTCGAGTTCGTAGATGCTTTCATGGATCATTTCTTGCCTACCGAGACTATGGCAGCCCGTGTTGCAGAGTTTGAGGTCATTAAGTAGGGCCACATGAGTGTGTGGGAGTACCATATGGAGTTTGTGCGCTTGTCCAAGTATGCTACCCACTTGATGCCGCCTATGGAGGCCAGAGTTCGTCGGTTTGTTCAGGGCCTTGGTCCCTTGGTTATCAATGAGGCTGCTACACCTGCTTTGCATTCGGATATGAACTACGGGAAGATTGTGGGTTTTGCCTAGGCTACAGAGGCTCGGAAATTGAATATAAGAATAGAGAGAGAGGGTAGTAGTAGGGTCCGGTCAGCGGGTGATACGCTCAATTTACACCTTAAAAGAATGTAAGCGATCGTTGTCAAATATAGTAA